>JBBPCZ010000042.1:27362333-27387631 GCA_037974445.1 Brycinus macrolepidotus
GGCACAGTCATGCTGGAATAGAAAAGGTTCTTCCCCAAACTGTGTCCACAAAGTTGGAAGCACGGCGTTGTCCAAAACGTCTTGGTATGCTGAAGCATTAAGATTGCCCTTCACTGGAAGTAAGGGGCCCAGCCCAAACACAGAAAAACTGGGTACTTTTGTCCATACAGTGTGGCATATACCCACCTCTAAATACAGTGATTAATGAAATACCCACCTAACCCTAGCAAGGGATACATCATCGTCTTATTTTATGATTTTGACCACCGACAGCAAAGATACTCATCCGATGACGAGTCATATAACCAGTGCCTTGATGCGTCATTAGTTTTCATGCCACTGTGTCACACAGTCACTGCTCAGCCAGGTTCAAATGCTAAAACCAGTTTTGGTTCTTATACTCTCTCATCACTTAGTTCTTTTAATGAATTTTGATGATCTTGTGCGCTTTATATATGAATGTATGCAGTAAATAACTTTGTTTTTTATTTTATTTAAATAATATTGGTGGTGAATGGAACCTGGGGTCTCAATGTCTTCAACACAAACATTTCATTTTTCTTGAAAACCACCAGTGAACCTACGTGTGTCGTCTGAGTGTTTATATGTAATGTTGATGTTTACATGTAGTTCTGAATCTAAACAAAAAAACATTAATATGCCCCATTCCTTCACCATGGATTAAAAATGGATGAATTAAAAATGTTTTAGGCCAAAGCTTCTCAAAACTATCATAAAACAATGTCTCAGACATCAGAAAATGCAACAGTTTCATGTAGTAACTTTAGAGGCATTAAATGCTTCAGACGTCTGTTTCCATTTTACACTGGTTTGCTTGTTTGTCTTCACTTCAAAAGCAGTATCAAACTCAAGCTCATGTAATCCAAGACTTGAGATGACTTCTCTTTTGAAGATATGGAGTAATCGAGGGTGCAGAGCATCATCCTGTATGTAAGTATGGACCTTTCGCGTGTCATTGGACCGACAGCGCTGTGTTTCTGTTGGACAATAATGAGAGAGTTTCTGCCATTCTGTCTGACTGCTTCAGCCATGAATGACAGGAGCACACCGCTTATGGAAGTTTATATTCACACACGCCCAGTTTCCCTTGGACAAGTCTCAATGGGGTTATCAGACCCCTCCTCTTCCTGCTCTAGAGCTAAGTCAGCTGTACACGGAGCCATTAGAAACACATTAGCTCATTTACAGGTGGAGAACTCCAACAGTGCAGCAGGATGCATGAAGAATATGGCACAAATGTAGTGTTTATAACTGTGCACACACTCATCTGAGCTGTAATGGATTCTGCAGTGACAGTGAAAGAATAGCAGTATTAAAGTTTTGTTAAATTAAATAATTATAAATCAATTTAAAATATAAGAATCCTCTCCTGTAAAGTGATGCATGTTTTTATCATATAGCTAACATGTACTTTTGGTTGTTTAATATGCATCCAGTGCAGACATGATATAATAAAAGATGAAGTTCCTTTATTTGCAACATTGAACAAAAAATATGTATTCATAAGTATAGACAAACTGAATGAAACTGAATGACAATGAAAATGAATTGTTACCAAATAGTTCTGATTTGTCTAATTAATCATGTGCAATTTTTAGACTTCATATGTGGGATATATTAAAAGAGAGGACTACAGTGCAGTTTTGTGCTTAGTGTCCTTACACTTATTGTGTAACTGTTGTTGCTACTTTCAGGATGTTCTTCAACTCTTGTCAAGAGCCTGCTGGCTTCTCTCTTACCTTCCTTATCATTAAGCTGAGAGAAACCTTTTGTGGTGCACTTGTCCAAAGATGATTAGTTGTGGTTTCATGAACTTTCTACATGCATTTTATTGAACTTTTTTATTGACAAGGACATTTAAGTTCTTTGCTAGTCCTTTTTTACTGGAGTGTTGTTTAATAATGTTGTTTAGGAAGCTCCATTACTTTTATAATGACCAGATGTAATTAGTATGAGAACATTTTTATTTTTGCAGGATTGTTATAAGATAGAACTTTATTTTGATATATGTATATGTTAAAAAAATAGTCTAACAATATTAAGCTTGTAAATTTGGATTGCATATCTGCACTGGAAATATATTAAATAACAAACAAAACTGTCTGAATAGTTGTTCCCCTCACAGCATAGGCATCATTTATGCTGGGGACACTGGGGACATGTCCCGAACACTTTTTGTTAAGGGGCATTTCATCCTCACCACCTGTTAAAAGACTGGTAAAGTCCAATCTCTTTTCCCCCCAGCGACAAATACAAGGACCACCCCCTCCAGTCCCCAGGTCGACATAGACACTTGATGTAGTCCCCACCACTTTTCAAACCAAACTGACGCCTGTGCCTGGCTATATAGAGTACTGTGCAAAAACCTTGGTCAATATTTTTAGGCGTCTAAAAATGTAAACCTATTTATGTGCATTCAAGCGTGTTTTTGCCTAGACCAGTGGAAAGAAAAAAAGATGGCATCATTTTGAGTACACCAGTACTGCCAAAATGTGTATTCCAATTCACAAATCACTATAAAAAGTACAAAACTGTGGCAGGCTATTCACTACAGCTTTAGAGTGGGTGTAGGCCTGTTTAATAATTTGGCTGCTAGGTGCATATGGGACAGCGAAGTGAAAACTGTGTGCTATTTTAAAACTAAAACACTGATACAAAAGAACAGAATGTCTCCTTTTGTTTCTAGGTATTTTTTGCTCTTGTGTGCTTTATCTAGACATTGATAAAGCACATTTGTTCATGTGCTTTATCAGTGCAAGACACTGCATGATAATCTGTCTTTTCTGCCCGTGGTAAAACTGTACTGTTTAAATAGGGCCACGTTTCTAGTGCATCAGTATTTCCCCAAAGAGTAAAAGAAAAAAGATGATGTCTAAAATGAGGACTGAGTGATTTGTCTCACATATAGCTTTGTATTAAATTATTCTACAGTTGTGAGTGACTGTTGTTTGTGTGTATTGTTATTCAGCGGTATATTCTTCTTTGTTTTTCCTGCTGGGTTTTTGTTTGCAAACCTGGCTCTGTGGTTTTCAACATATCAGCACTGTTCCAACTCTGGATTGTTTGGTCTGATTGGGAATGGTGTGCTAGTGGACAGGTTTTTGATTGGATCTACGATTCCCATGTAGCAACTGTTTTTCTTCTGATTTTCCCATAGGAAAAGAGGGCTGGGGAGACTCCCAAGCAACTGGGAAGCTGGGCAATCTCTACAGTTTCTTCTACACTTTTTCTAATTTGAAATGACCTCCTTCAAAGCCATTTCTCCTCAAACTTGAATACTTGATAGATGAGATTGGCTATTAAGGGCATACATGTATTAAAGATTAGATAAGATAAGATAAGATGACCCTTTATTAGTCCCATGGGTGGGAAATATATGGGAAAGAAAACAAATCTCTTGTTCACTCTTAAACAAAATGGCAATAATTACCTTTGACGTACTTCTAGTAGTGTTTTGCCATCCAACTGGTCACATTGCGAGAGGAGAGTGTTGATTACAGCAGTGGTTTTTTATACTTTTCCTCACTAAATAAGATTTGACTCAGGTGAATCTAATCAGTACCTCATAAAGCAGAAAGAGGTGCTTGTGTAGGAATTGAACAGACACTGGCATGGAATGGTTGTCATACTTATAGAGATAATGATTAAAAAACTGCTTTTGGGATTTAGCTACTGACTACTTGGGGCTTAGATTGCACTGGAGAAGAGATTTTCAGAGCAAGATACAGTTACTTAACCAGAAAACATTCATGTAATCCTTATTTAAGATGTTATTCCTAAATTTACTTCGAAACCGTCGGCGCATCCTCATTGCTTAGTCCCTCGAAACTCAAACTCTCAGCCGTGACTGAGAGCACCTCAGTCCAGTGCTTTTCTACATATCGCCCAGCTGCGTCTGCTTTGTGTCTGTTTACACTGCTTAAGCGATGGACCTCACACTCACAATAGGCCAAAATGCAATTTCTTCTTGTTTATTGCTGAGTGGCACGAGACGGACATGGAAGCAGGTGTGGAGCTTCTCCGAGGCACGCGACAGTAAGGATGCTCCCAGGGGAGCTGGGCAAATGCTGGAAATATGACATCAAAATCCGTGCACTTTTACAAAACTTTGGAATTTTGATCTCTTTGACACTTACTGTGACCTGAGCTCATGAGGAATTCATAGGAGTGTTAGGAGTGAAGGCAGTTCAATCAGATCTCCTTCAACTAAAGCTGGATTGAGCTTTGACCTTAACCCTTTCATCACTGTCAGCTCATAACTGTTTGTTTTAGTGGACTTTATTTATATAGGTGCTCCTCTTTACTCTATGTGGACAGTTAATGAAGAATGGAGCAACTGAAATGGAATAAAAGCCTGTCATGCTAAAACTAAAGACGTTTTTCTCTTTTCCTGTAAAGTCATCATTTCAGAGGAGCAAGGACAGACACTTTGTTATTTTTAATGTAGATTAGTCCATGCAGATTCTGAGAGTTTATGGGATTGCCTTGACCCCTAGAACTCGGAGCATAATTGGAAAATCTGATTTCAAATAAAATCAGTGTAAGACAGTCTAAAACCGGTGTTTGCTCTCCTACACGCTCGCCGTCTGTTGCTCTTTTGCTCGGCTGCTCTCTGGACCCCCCACCCTCTGTGGGTTTTCCCCACCCACTTGTGGGCGGAGACTAGCCTGAAATTTCTCCAAGGTTCAAAGATCTTGTGTTTTTTTTCTGTTCGTTTCAAAGACTTAAAATAAAAGAAATTTGGGCATTTTTGTTCTTTAAGGACATTTGTGTGTGACACCACTTTTAAAACCCCAGTAGCGGTTATTATTACATGTTGGTATTACAGCTGGTTTGCCGTATGATGATGTATACCATTTGTTGTGCTTCCAGCATGGTTCTATGCCGCTCATGTTCTAAGGCTTAAGGGAAGCAAATATGGGAATTGTGAGCCACTGCCAATATCCAGCATTTTCCACAAAAGGGAAACCAGGAAGGGTAGTAACATGGGGTAAGCAGCAACACCCCAGTTTAACCAGAACAAGTCAGAGGGGTGCTATTACTGCTGTATTCAGACACCACAAATTAGCAGCACTGGTACTTTTTCACAAAGAGAAGCCACTACAGATGTGAGACAGTCATTGTAAGGAACAATTCACTTTTTAGCTGCATTGTGTTTCAATTTTGGCCTATTCCTCTAGGCCAACCATCTTCAATTCCCCAAGGTCACGAGAGTAACTCAATTCTCAAATTCAGTCCAGGAGGAACATACTTTTTTCATATTTATACATTCAAAAGACAGTATCTGTGCACATGTAACAGGGACATATGCACTGGGAGTAGCTAAAGTGTGTATATATGTTTCCCCTCAGTGTATGTATAGTCCGGTGGTCACTAGCCTTTCTCCTTAAGCTCTACTTTCCTGCAAAGATTAGTTCTAATCTGCTTCTGACGAAATGAATCCTTACCTAACTCTGATCCAGCCAATCATGGACTTCTGAAGAGGTTGATTAGGTATAGCAGATGGTTGGAACTAGGGTAGATCTTCAGGACCAAGGTCGGTGACCACTGGAATAGACCTTAACTATTAGAACTCAGAGTGTATTAGTAAAATCTGATTTCTACAAATAGAAATCAGTCTAAAACTGGTGTTTGTTCTCCTACACGCTCGCCATTTGCTGCTCTTTCTGTTGGTAAGCCGCCACTTGGCACTTGTGGGTGGAGACTATCCTGAAAGTTCTCCTGGGTTCAAAGATCTTGTGGGGTTTTTTTTTTTCATTTGTTTCTAAGACCTAAAATAAAAGAAATTTGGGCATTTTTGTTCTTTATGGGCGTTTGCGTGTGACCCCATTTTTAAAACTCCAGTAGCGGATTTTATTATTACATGTTTTCTAAATTATAATAACTTTGGTTCTACGTGACACAGGAACATCAAACAAAGCTCAGCATGACGTCTGACACCTCGAGCATTAACGCAAAGCAGGGGAACTTCAATATAAGGAGCTGTTTGGCCGTATGACGACAATTTACTATTTGTTGTCCTTCCGGGACAGATCCATGTCGCTCGCGTTTTAAGGGTTGAAGAGCCTATAGTTTGATGTACTATGTAAGTATTGTTTAATTTACTCTTCACTCCCCAGTCTGATGTGATCTAACAACCATGAACCCACCTACAAATGACCACACTATCAAAATACAGCTGTTTGGCTCGGCCACATATGAAGTGATAAAGAGTGTCGCTACCTCAGAAGGTGTGGAGCAGTGAAAGACACGGAGCAAAGCTGTTAAATGTTGTATTGTTCCTGGCTGTCGAGACGGAAATTTATCCCCACAGCCAATTTATCACTGCATTCCAGAGAACCCACACATCCGAAAGGAGTGGCTGGAGTTCCTGAGGATGCCACTTTGAACTCACCGTACGGCCTGCTTTTTAGATTAGGCGAAATACAGGGCAGCCAATCAGAGCAGGCACATTTGCATATATGAGTCTTAAAGGCTCAGCAACAAAAACAGCCTGTTCATTTCTAAAGAGAAGTTGGGAAAAGGTACAAATGAATGACTACTAACCGCAACCACAGTCATAAATAAAGAATAAACTGCCTTTATCATTGGCATTCCTTTTTTCAGACGTCACAGAGGTTTCCAATTCAACTAGCATTGTCCTGTTTATCTAAACCTCTATAAATACACATAACCATGCTCGCACGCAAAGTCACACACAAACCTATAGGCTCGTCCTCGCAAACACAGAGCAATTAAAGGAAGAATTCCGACCACAACAATGAAGTCTGGGCCCTCTTGACTGTTCCAGCGACTCTAATCAACTGGACCGAAACGTCCCAGTTCCGCCACATCTCCACTGTGTGAGCTCAGGCCCATCAGCCTCGGCACTTGGGTCAGCACGTGTGAACCCAGATTTTCTCCACCAGTTGCTCCTTTGTTGCCGCAATCAATGGGAAAGCATTCCTTTTTTGTAACACACAATATTTGATATAAAAAAAAAACCCCACACACAGTAGCAAAGCAGTTCACAAAACTGACATGCTGGTGCGGATGCACAAAAGACAATGTCCTGTTGAAGAATTTTTTTTTTTCCTTCCCAGAACATGCTCTTCTCACACCCTTCCAGCACACACACTGCTTTGAATCTAGTCTGCTTCTCCTCAGTCCACACATTGTCCTGCCTATTTATACCATATGGGAAGCAGTCCAGTGGTATGAATGGACTGGGTTTTCTGCGTTAGAGCTTTTCCGTTTTGGGAGCTTTACTATCAAAAGGAGATTGATGAAACGGCGAATAAAGGAGCTAGAGGCTTAGTTCAGGTATAGTTTGAATTGAGCTGAGAGAAATGGAGCAGAAGATAAAGCAACAGGTCATGTTGGACTGCCACTAAGTACATGAGCACAAATATAGATTTTAGGATGGTTTAACAGCAACTGCTAAAAGTATTAATAGATAAATAATAAAACAACCGTTTAATACAGATCTATGTGTGGTTTTATGCTGGAGCTTGTTTTTTATGAGGTTAAATGCATTTGTTTTCGATATCAATAGCAATTTATTCACACCAGTACATATACACTAGTATATTATTTTGGACGCACTTTTGACAGCTTATTTAAACTGTAACTAAGCTTAAATGAATTTGATTGTGCTTTTTTGAACAACTTAAACTGTTCTTAAGGGAGATTTAAGCATGTAAGCATTTATATGAGGGCATCTCCTAACAGTACACTAAAGTGATACATTTTTTAAAATGTACATATCAGATACATTTTAAATGTACTTAAGCAGACATAAAAACTGTGAATCTATATATGTTTCAAGGGAGAAGACAGTAAAGTATACTTGCCGAAGTGCTTCTGTCTGTTAAGTTATGCACTTATTCACAGCTATAGCACACTAAAGTGTCCTTTTTCACAAGGAAAGGAATGGAAGTTTGTTCCTGACCAACCAGCTTTGTGCAAACTAAGTGCCTAAAACATCACACACTTGGCTTTAAACCACACTGAGTTGTTCAGTAACCTCAAATCGACTTGCTTATGGGGTTTCAGTTCAAGTAATGAACAGCCTCATTCCAGCTGGGCCAGGCGCACGGATACTGATGCTAGTCAGTCGCAGTCCTATATCTTTTAAACGCTCTTACACAGATGTCTTTTAAAATCTGAGATGGTCTTTATTGGTCAGTAGTGATTACAGTTGCCAAGACGACTTTGATGTCACAAAAGTGGCCTGATGCAGTCCAGAACATGTTGGGGGTATCCAGTCCCTCAAACCTCGCTTTACTTGTTACTGGAACAGTTTACATGTCATTTTTTTTTTACATGTTTAACCAATGTTATAACTAGCTGTTGTTTTAATTCACTACAGAGCCCATACTGACCCTAATCATGTCCTCAAATTGTTTTTTTACATGTTAAACTCATGTTACAACTAGCCGTTGTTTTAATGCTCTACAGAGCCAATACTGACCCTAATCATGTCCTCAGATTTAACTCTAACCTAACTCTAACCTTACCTCCAACTAAGAAAAGTTATAGCTAACTGGAAACAGAAATGGTGCCTGAAGGCAAAAACCTCCGGTAGATCTAAGGAGGACAATCCAAATGAAGCGGACTCATATACAGCAAGGCGGTTGCGTGGTAATACCAGACCAGAGCTCTGCTGGTCCCTTGATGGATATAATGTCAAAAGTGTTCTTTTTCAGCCTTGCTAGAGACGAATGCATTCAGAGGACGCATGACCTTTGCCGGAAAACCACACGAACGCGTCTCCAAGCTGTTGTACCTGCAGCGGTGAACCAGAGCCGTCAGGAACAGAGCCAGAGGCAGATTTATAGTTCTGGCCATGAACGCGCGGGGAGCTGCTTTTGTTCTTAGCCATGTTTTCCCTGCCTCGTTTTTTCCCCCTGCAGGTGTGGGATCTGACCGCCACGCTATCCCACAAAATGGACTCGATTGTTACTACATTTCTAAAGGCTTGTATTTGTAGATATTATGATATACATCATTACCATCAAATCAAATATATGGAATATGGCAAGAAGGTGGGAGGGGGCACTCTGAAAAGTATTACTAGATGAAGGTAAACAACATTCACATAACACTTGAGGTTGTAAAACAGGGTTCTGTTTCAACTAAACAATACTGAGTACATGTTTAAATTCTCATCTGATATCCATAACACTGAACATTGCCAGAAATCTTGACATACTTCACCCACAGGGTCTATACACTCTACATCCAAAAGTATCCAGACATCACTTCTAATGAGTGAATTTAGCAAGGTGCACCCAATGCTGACAGAGGCGTTCACACAGATTTCCATAGAAGAGCACTGCCAGTAGAATGGGAGGCTCCAGAGAAGGCATGTTCAGTGCTAAGCATTCACTTGAGCATTCATGCTAAGCATTCATCCAATACCTTTGGGAAGACTTTTGGCACTTTTCTGCTGGCACATAGGACCGTGCCATATCACAAACAAATGTTTTTCCATTACAAATAAAGCGTTCCATACCCGAGCCGTACCCGAGCTGTTCGACGGCAGGGCTAAAAGTGGCCCGCAGATGAAGTGATTGCATCACTTCTTTTTGAATGGTTGAAATGTTGTCATCACAGCATTGAAAGAGGCTGTTGTTTTTTTACTGTTTGCAGAAAACACAACAATGGAGATACAATCTAACAACTAGGAAGGTGACGAAATACAAGCATGACTGTCTGTTTGGACTGAAGATAAATTTCAGTGGGAGTTTTCTATGACACTAACAAATTTATCTTCATCGCTGCGAGAAATGCGAAGGTGCACCAGGACATCGCTATCAAGTTCGCTGGGTTAGGTTTTCACACGGCTAAACAATGCCGGGAAAAAATAAAAAAACTCAAACAAGACTATAAATAATAAAAGACCACAATATCAAAAGCAGCTCTGACAGGAAAAACTTTCGCCTGGTACGACTCTACGGATGTGGTTTCGGGACGATGACCGGCCATTAACTGTGGGGAGAGAATTGCTTCAGAAACACTGTAACCGGACTGAGATACACTGGAAAATCAAAGCGTTCCTGTACACCTATGGAAACGGGCCTTTAGAGAGGCATTTGTTATCCAAAACTAGTCTTCCAATATCAGTACCTGACCTCACTACTGCTTTCGTGTGGCTGAATTCAACCAAATCCTTACAGAAATGCTCCAGCATCTTGACTGACGTCTTTCAGAAGAGTAGAGGCTTTTGCTAAAGCAAAGGAGGACAATCTCCTCTTGATCTCAGAGGACACATTGGATGAGGAGGTATCCACATGCTTTTGGACATATAGTGTATGTGGCCCACACTCCACAATAGTTATCTATGTTTTAGAGGTGTGAAATAAATGTGATCCATGAAAACTCTTGCCTTCAATTTCTTAGTAAGTAAGGTTAGAGAGAGAGCGAGAGAAAGTTGCCTGGAAGGATTACTTAGTAGTTGACTATTCATGAGGAAAAAAAGATGCTTTCACACATTGCATTCTTAATCATTTCACCTTCTGTTCGGATGAAAAGGGAGGAAAGCGGAGAGTGATTCAGCAGAGCTCGGCGAATCAGCCTGCCGAAGTCATTCCTGCAAGGATTTCAGTTCTCCTCGCTCTCTCAGCAAAGGGTTTTCCAGGACTCCAGGAGTTCGGCTCTTGTGAGGAAGGAAAACTCCCTCCTCCCCCCTCCTCACACCCTCATATCCTCTCGGCCCTGACTTTTCCATCACTCTGATTCACTGGAACCAAAGACGTTCATTATTTTATAAAAGGCCAATAGTTCCAGTGTTGTAATGAGGTGTTGGAGAGGTTATTACACCCCTGTTTTCAAAGAAGAGTGGGTTTTTTCCAATAACTCAAACGCAGAGGGCGGCCCACAGAGAGAACAGAGATGAAGATGGTCCAGTTTTACCACAAGGTCTCTAAAATGAAGTGTTTCTTAAAATATATGAGTATATTTTGCGAGCCTTTGGAAAAGTTTGTTTTGTTTGATTTCTATTGTTACAGCAATGCTAATTTTCACTAGCCTCTTGCAGGAATCTATTGTGAAAGATCATAAATGGCTTATCTGGAGAAAGTCCAGTGGGAATATATTATGCATTATATTTTGTAGAATCACACTCTTTTAAATAAATGGCCCATACCATGGAAAAGATCATTTTCTTAATAAAAAGTATTTGATGGGGCATATAAACATTGTTAAAATTCTGAAACTGTTGACCAGTCCATATAGCTTAAATATGGAAATTAATGCTGTTACTCAGACCAGTGCATTTACATTGGTGAATGTGTATCTGCCTATACAGAATACAGTGTAATCCCACCCAGTCATAATAAATTTACACTTATAATTTATGCTTTTTGAATGAGGCACTATAGCTCGTTTACATATACACACAACAGGTCAGACGTTTGGTCCCACCCTCAGATTAAAAAAAAAAACAACTATATGTTGCTCTTTCCAAATTTTATCACTCATGTAACTGACTAGTTTTGAAGTGTAACATAACTATATGCACTGTAAGAGCAATTTAATAAATGTGAAAGCTTATGTATGAGTTTCATCAAAATAACCCCCAATGCCTTTATCACAGCAGCACAGGTTCGCCACATGCTTTCCAGCAATTTTTGGAAATAACTTGTGCCCAAACCCTCCCAGCCCCTTTTCAAGCATGCAAGTAGTTCTGTCACATTTGCTGGACGCTCATTTTGAACTTCTCCAGCTCATCCCATGCAGCTCAATGGGAGAAAGATCTGGAGACTGGGGAGACCAAGACATCGTTCTCAAAACTTTTTGCTTTTCTTTTGACTGGATATAATTTTGCCATAAGTTTGAAAAATGCTGGGGATCATTATCCTGTTGAAGAAAGAGATTTTGTCCAATGATACGTAAACCAGAAGGAATTGTGTGATGTTGAAGAACTGAGTGATACTTTTCTTTTTTCATGATCCAACTCAAAGTGAGTGTCAGTGCACTGAAAACAGACCTGATCTGTCTCTTCCAAACCAACGGTTTGAGACTTTGTGGCTAAATAATGTCTTACTACAGACTATAAACTAATGAAAACTAGTCAGTTACATTTATTTTAAGTATTTCTAATGTTTTTTGTAATACGGTTTTGAAAAAGCAGCGTATCGTTTATTTTTTTTTTTAAATCTGAGGGTGGACCCAAACCTCTGGCGTGTAGTGTATGTCTTAAAGAAACAAAAGCAGCCTGTTTCATTAGTCTAGAAATGATGTAAAAGTTCATTGTGAGTGTTTTTGGTATATAAAACGAGATAAAAATGGACCAAGAAGCAATACAGACCCTGTAATATCGCACTTAACTCAATATTGTCACCCAGGACATCCATACCTCTGCATCTTTTCCTGGAATTTATATAAAAGAAAAAACAGTGTAATCTTCCCATGCGAGCGTGTGCGTGGTGGTGGTCTAATAACTCTTTCGGCGGTAATCTGATGTGTGATGGGGTTTTCAGCAGCTGCTTTGGATGTCTCGCGGCCTCAGAGAGCTTCTCTTGCTAAAGCTGTTAGATCAGATGTGTGGAGCAGACTATGACGTATTCCTCCCTGACAGGCTAAGGCATTATTCCCATGCAAGATCAGAGGCTGCTACAGTGTTTTCCATCCTCCACCTGCGCTTGGCCCACATGCTGCAGATTCAATATCCACTCTATGGCCAGCCCCAGCAAGGTGGTGTGTCAACGTGAGCAAAAATGGGGTTAGGCTCCCACCAATTTACTTACAATACATATCTTTAAAAAAATCAACATAATGATCCCTTAGTCACCATCAACATTTCTGCAGCACGACAAGTTGCAAAATACAATACCAAAAATATTAGCGTTTATTGTTATTTTACTGTTCATTATTGTAACTGTGCTGTGTGAAGTGAAATATTACAAAGCAGGAATTATTTATTACAAAACAGAACTATTAAATGATAAATAACAACATACTGCAATTCTCTATGGCAGCATTTCATTGTACAGCAAGTAACTTATTACAGCAAGTACAGCAAGTAACTTATTACAGCAAGTACAGCAAGTAACTTATTAATTATGTAGTGCTGTGTACAGCTGTGAGCACCCCTGGTCAAACTGCATATTTCAGTGAACGAAAGGGTGGTCTCTGACTTTAATAGCCAGACTCAAAGACCCTTTGACAACTAGTTTAACATACTGGGGAAAAAACATAAATGAAACAATGTGCTATACCTTTTGGACAGTTTTTCCCAATACGTCCCAATATATTCAGGAAATAAACAACAAATGTGCATTAAAGTAGGGTGTTCTCTGTTAATTGTGTACTTTTTTCCACAGAGCAAAAAAACCTGTAATTTGACTAAAGACTTTACAGGTAAATAAGAAGTACTTGTAAGTTATTTTCTGGTACGTAATTTGTACATACAGAGAACAGAGCTCTTACTGTTGCACGGCTGTATTGTCTATTTATTGAATTATTTCTGTTGTACCTTGCACCTTGTTCAGTGCTGCTAACTGCAATAATCATACTTGTGGTGTAATACCAGTCGCTCTGGAAGGTTTACACCCTGTTCACACTATATTGTTACCCTACTGTTTGGTCTATTATTATTTAGTTTTAGATTTACATCCCATTCACACTACTGTAACACTGCTGTATTGTGTGTTTATTGTATTGTTTCAGTTGTACCTTGCACTTTGTTCAGTGCTGCTAACGGCCTCCTGTGGGATAAGAAACATATGTACGCTGCAATACTAGTCACTCTGCAAGGTTTACATCCTGTTCACACTATACTGTTAGATTGTTGTATTCTCTACTTATCGTATTATTTCTGTCGTAACTCGCACTCTGTTGAATGTTACACGTTACATGTTCTCCGTGGTCCGTGGAGACACGTCTCATCAGACTATGTGCGTGTTCACAGCTGCCGATGACAATAAAGTAACGTTGAACCTTGAACCTTTCCAGTGTGTACTTGGCAGAATGTCTTGTTCATTTGTATATAGGATGACAATAAGCACCAACTATGACTTCATATTTACTTCATATTTACCCATTAAACTCACCCAGTATGGTGTACCTGGCATGTACTGGGTATATATATATATATATATATATATATATATGTGTGTGTGTGTGTGTGTGTGTGTGTGTGTGTGTGTGTGTGTGTGTGTTATAGTTTTCTCTGTTATTTTAGAGTCATGTACAGCTTTGTTCACTGTGGAAACACAGTCCAGTTGTTTTTCTTTTAAAGTGATGAAGTTGTAGAGCACTAGCATCATATTAAAACTATTTCAGGCATGTATTTACAACAAAATGAGCTTTATAAAAACTGATTCCAAATTTTTGACCATTAATTCCGGTTCCAAATAGCTGTTTCCTGTCAAGAAGGAAACAGAACGTACACCTGGGCCTCAGTGTTGTTACAGGTGCACCGCAAGGCTGCTTGTTTTCCCGCTATTCTGCTCCCTGCGGTAAGACAATGATCCTATTCTGGCGATCCGTCAGTTTATGGATGATACCGAACTCACAGGAGTGAAAACAGATGGTGATGAGACAATCTAAAGAAGGTATGCAAAATATCCCACATCTCAAGGCACTAACGATGCATTATTTCTCTAACTGTGTTATTCCACCCATTGTCTCATAAAGAAACAATACACACTTGTCTACAGTGTTCACCTGCAGTATTCACTGGAGTGTTAAGAGAATACCTATTAACGCCGTAGTGTTGACATTTGCGCTGGTCATCAAGTAAACTCAAAGTAAGTATTAAAATGGACAAAAGTATGCAGCATTGCCAGACCTTTGCCCATACATCCATTATCCATGAACCTATTCTTTTAAAGGGGAATTCCGCTAATTTTCCACATTTCTGCATAACTGAAATGTTAACATGTCAACAAAGTCATTCAGAGTGGTCTTGTGTGAAGTGCTCTGTTTTAGAGAAACACACTCAGGTGGTACTCACAGTGGTGAATGGAACCAGACATCTGAAGAGTTTGATGCCTCTAAAACCTGCCTCACAGAAAATTATTACATGGTGACAGTGGTTATAAATACATTGCCTGATGCACAAGACATTGTTTTACAATAGTTCTGATAAAGTTTTGACCTAAAATATCATTTGAAAGCTATTTTTTTTTGTCTGGGAAGCATACAGGGCATTGTAAGGCAAAATAGTCTCCCAAAGAAAATATATATTTTCAGGTTTTCCACTATTTTACCATCTTTACATTCACATTACATATGAAAACGCAGAAGACACATATAGGTTCATTGGTGGTTTTGGATAGTGAATAAAATTGTATTATTTATTTAAATACATTTGCTTAGCCTTGTAACCCCTGATTGGTTGGTTACTCTACAATACACCTCAAATCACTCTGAATGGCTTCCATCACTACTACTGAATTATACTATTATAACAGTATGAAGAAATTCAAAAGTCACTTAGACCCCTTCAAGGCTGAATAAAAGTGATCCTGATTTAGACGCAGTTATCAATTAAAGATAATTACCAGCACAGTTTTAATACTGCACCAACTGGACCATTAGGCATTTAAAGCTAATATTTGAGCTATTCAGTTTAACCACAAGATGGCATTCTCATTTTCTTAAAGTCACCCACACGCCCGTCTCGAACATGCACTAATACCTCTGCTGTCTGTAGTGATCAGTAATGACACTGTATTGAGTTTAGAGAAGTCCATAGTCTGTAGTGTAATTACATTTGATAATTTATTTGCTATGGTATTGTAATACAAATACAAGGCAAATATTAACAGGAAAATAGAGCAAATTCTACACCTAAATTATCTGAAAATTGAGAGAAAGGACTTTTTTCTCTGAAAAAGAAACCCAACACATGCCATCCTAGCACAAACTCTGGAGGCTTGGCGTATGTACCCATTTTCAAGTGTTTTAATTAGGGGCCATGTTCTTCCTGGACGTGACAACTATCATTACCATACAAACAAAGTAATTAGAGCTTCAAAACATGTTTCTTCAGGGGTTTTTTTTTTGACTACCATGTACATCTATGACTTTAAGGGGTGCAATTTATGCCTATAATTGTGTAGTGAGTGATGGGGCAGGGTCACACTTGCCTCTGAATCACCGGCTGCACCTTTAACTCGTCCCAAAGTTTAGAGTATTAGAGCATTAAAGTGTTTCTCTCAAATGGGAAATTGAATCATAGTGGCTAAAGGAGAACTTTATTGTCCAGTGAAGATGAATGGTAGACAGATTTGGGATGGAAATGACATTTCCTGACCATGTGGAATAACAAAGGCACTTGGGATAATGCTTTTCAAAAACTGGACAATGTACGCACTTCGGACTTGACTCAAACCACATGTCCGAGGCCGGGTTAAAACCATGCTGTTTCCATATCTACTGTGCGGAAAAAGGTCTGGGAAAAATGAATTCGTATTTATTTGGTTTTCCGGTGCAGTAGTATGTGAAAAACAGGAAATACTATTAGCTTACAATATTAATAGTTTTGAAAATCCCAGTTTGGGCTTGATTTACTAAATTTAATCATTAAATTAATTAAAAAAATGCATTAGGGAGATGACAGCATCAATAGTCCAAGAGATGCTCAGGTGTGAAGTGCTTTTTATGAAGCTTATGATCAGTTTACATTGTATACACTAAACAGTAACAACATTAAAACCACCTGCCTAATGTTGTGTAGGTGCCCCTTGTGCCACCAAAACAGCTTTGACCCACTGAGGCATGGACTCTACAAGATCTCTGAAGATGTGATGTTGTATCTGCACCAAGACATTACAGCAGATCCTTTAAATCCTGACATTTTCAATATACGGCCTTAATGGATCGGACTAGTTTGCCCGGCACATCCCCCAGAAGCTCGCTTGGATTGAGATCTGGGAAATTTGGAGGCCAAGTCAACACCTTTATTATGTTCTTCAAACCATTTTTTAACAGTTTTTGCAGCGTGGCAGAGGACATTTTCCTGGTGAAGGAGGTTTGCAACAATGTTTAGGTAGGTGGCATGTGTCAAAGATACATCCACATGAATGCCAATAGGTTTCCCAGCAGATTACTGCCCAGAGCATCACACTGCCTCCGCCGGCTTGCCTTCATCCCGTAGCACTTCTGCGAGTCTTGGGCACTCATGACCCTGTCGCTGGTCCACCTGTTGGACCACTTTTGGTTGGTACTAACCACCACACGCCACAAGACCTGCCGTTTTGGAGATGCTCTGACCCAGGCATCGAGCCATCATAATCTGGTCTTTGTTGCTCAGATCCTTTTCCTGCTTCCAACACATCAACTCGACATCAAGAACTGACGGTGCCATTGTAATGAGATAATCAATATTATTCATTTCACCTGTCAGTGACTGTACCATTGTAACCAGATAATCAATGTCATTCACTTCAACTGTCAGTGGTTTTAATGTTGTGGCTGATCAATGCATCAGTGTACTAAAAAATCTATAGTTTTTATGGCTTCATACTGACACTTAGTCTTGTGAAAAGACAAGTTGATTTTTATGGCTGTTGAATTTTTTATTAAAGACCGCTGCTCTTCCTGTAGAGCATCTACGAGTCCTGGACACTTCTGTGAGTCTTGAGCTCTCATGACCCAGTCGCTGGTCCACCTGTTGGATCACTTTTGGTAGGTACTAACCACCACACCTCACATGACCTGCCATTTTGGAGATGTTCTGATCCAGTCGTCTCGATATCACAATCACAACCTTATCAGGTTGGCTCAGATCCTCACAGTTGACCATTTTCCTGCTTCCAACTCAACAACTTTACATCAAGAACTGACAGTGCCATTGTAATGAGATAGTCAATATTATTCACTTCACCTGTCAGTGGTTTTAATGTTGTGGCTGAATGGCGTATATGTGGAGTCAGTCTGGAATACAGAGTTAATACAGAGTTAATACAGAGTTATACCATTCAGTAGAGTATTCTTCGCATTATGTTTAAACTGATGTAGTATGTAAATACTGCTAAATTTTCAACATGTAACATTCACCCTCAGTTCATACCTGTCCATGAAAAATGAAAAATTCAAAACTCAAAAATATATCTATACTATACACTCCACGACACTTCAGGGCTCATATCCTAATTTTTTCCACTATTTGTTTCATTGAGGTCCATTTGTGGTAATTTGTGGCTTTATATACCAAAAAACAGCCATAATTACTTTGAACATGACATTTTCCAACCTCGCTTAGAATTAAACAGAATGTTTTTGTTACTGTGTATTTAAGACAAATATATGTAAATGAACTCTGATCTGATTGGCTGCTGTATACTGTGCCTGAAAGCATAGCAGGTTAAAACGCTCCCTATAACTTCAGTGTGAATGAGCAGTGCTAAGCTCTTTATAGGATAATTAAGCTAATATAGGTAAATGCACTGGTTTTACAAAAACAACAAATTCAACGTGGGCTGTTTCTGCCCCTTAGTTTCCATTTGTGGCTCCAGTACAGTACGGTTTGAAACTTCAGTGTTTACACACATTTATTTAAAAAAGAGTGGGAAATTCAGGTTCCCATGATATAGACCCTTTCAAACCACCCCCTCCTACTTTCACTTTACGAGCCTAAATTACTTTACAGGTCCACTATATAGGTATACAGTTACTCAGCGTTACCCATCTACTGCTGCTCCCACTCTACGCCACTCATCATTGGTCAGTTTTTGACCACAGGACAGCTGCTGACCATTCTCAGCACAGCGGCTAGACACTAATGACTAGACTGATAGGGATCCACCACTTAAAAGTACCCAGCCAGGCCAAGCTGTAGTCTGCTGAGGATTTTAAATGGCTAGAGGATGACAAACACAAATGTCGTACACCAGCAAGGTGGAGCTACAAGGTAAAAATTTCTATTAACCCCTTGAACTCAGAGCGTATTAGTAAAATCTGATTTCAACAAATAAAAATGGTCCAAAACCGGTGTTTGCTCTCCTACACGCTCGCCATTTGCTGCTCTTTCGCTCGGCACACTGCCACTCGGCCGCTCTCTGGACCCCCTCCCACTGCGGGTTTTCCCCACCCACTTGTGGGCGGAGACTATCCTGAAAGTTCTCCCGGCTTCAAAGATCTTGTGTTTTTTGTTTTTTTTTCATTTGCTTCTATGTCCTAAAATAAAAGAAATTTAGGATTTTTTGTTCCTTATGGGCATTTGCGTGTGACGCCCAGTAGTGGTTATTATTACATGTTTTTTAAATTACAATAACTTTGGTTTTATGTGACATAAGACCAGCAAACAAAGCTCAGCATGACGTCTGACACCCTGAGCATCAGCACAAACCGGGGGAACTTTCATATAAGGAGCTGTTTGGCCGTATGATGACAGTTTACCATTTGTTGTGTGGCTGGCACAGACCCATGCCGCTTGCATTCTAAGGGTTAAACTGGCCTGTGAGTGTATGTGTGGGCCGTAATGGAGTTTGTCAGTTACTGTGCATTGCCCCTGGAATGATGAACTGAGCACCGGGGAGCAGGGTACGGTGCCCCAGAGGTCACCTTGATGTTGAGGTCAGCAGGGGGGCCCGCTGGACGTCAGCATTGCGGAACATGAAAAAGCCCCTTGACCCACAGAGCTTCCTCTGATGCCTCTCTGACTCATGCTCGGGAGGAGCAGAGCAACAGGAGTCGGGGGAGATCAAGGAGAATACAAACACGCCATGAAAACAAAGAGCTACTGGGCAGTCTTTAGTCTTAAAGGCCCAATCAGCCAATGAGGAAGTTCCAAAACAGCACTGCCCCCACCTGTAGGACCACTGAGTTTATGAACTCATGAAATGGTGAAAATGATGTATGTTTTTACCCCTTAAACTTTATTGAAGTCGCTCCACACGATGCCTTCACTGTAGTTACCAAATATATCATAGAACTAGTAACCAAATAATGCGTCTTCACTTTAACGAGTTATTTCCAGCAACAGCAAATTAGTATAATGTGATAATAAATATTTCTGACTTGTAGCTCATTGATACAAACAAGTGAATTCTGTTGGATGATCTGATTCTAAACATCCATGCAACATTTGTGTTCATTATCAGAAAAGGAGAAATTTCATTATATTTTATTTATATTTTTATATTGAATAGTTTTTATGGGTTATACTGCTCTTTTCTGTCCACTTTGCTGCTGTAATGCAAACTTCCCACCTGTGGGACTAATAAAGGGTTGTCTTATATTATCTTATCTTATCTTATCTTATCTTATCTTATCTTACCTAATCTTACTTTATGATTTATAATATCGTGTTTAAGAAAATGTTTTACCCTTTTTCTCCAATTTTCCAAGCTTATCTTTGAAAGATAACTGTATAAAACAGCTAACAAAATTGTTACATGACCATTTTTCCCTGCTTCCAACACATCAACTTCAAGAACTGACTGTGCCATTCTAATAGTATAATCAATATTATTCACTTCACCTTACAATCTCCACAGATTTACATGTTGAGCCCGTTAAGACAACGCTAACACCCAGTAGCCTGGTAACAGGGATTTGACTGTTGTGTTAGCATCAAGGTAACAGGGGTCAAGGTTGACATTTTAGAGGACCTCTCTAGATTAAATGCAGTCATTTGAAGCATAGACATAATGGAACATATAGTTTACTTCGGATATTTCAAACTTTGAATGATTTGGATCAGAATATTACTGGCATTTGTGAATCAAGAGTTGACCTTAAAGCTTTGGCCTCAATTTGACACGGTGACATTTAAGTTTTCACACACACACAAAGTGTGAGGTATTCTGCTGTCACTCTCAAAACAGTGTGTGTGAAAAATGCAGCCTTCAGCAACACACACATCAGCAGTCCAGCTGGGATTTACTTTCATTTACAATGAAAAATTGGCTTTAAATATTGAAATTCAGTATAGTTTAGCTGGTGAAGATCATTTAGCTAACACACTCTTTATTTTTGCCGAATGTCCTTCTATATGTCTACATTTTGAGACTGTTATTATTGTGTAGCATCGATTCTGGATTTGATTGGATTTCTGGAATAGGACAGCCCTGATGAAAGCTATGACTGAAAGTATGAGTGGGTGTGTTTGTTTGAGTGGGGTGGGGGGACAGTTGCAGGATTTGATCCACAACTGAACAGCCAGTAGAATCACAAGACTTTAATAAAAGGGAAATATGCCAAAACAGTAGAGACTTCACATTTCACCATTTCTTGGATGGTAACTATAGTAACAAGCAACGTATATGTGAACTGGCAGGTTTGTTTACTAGGTCTACTTCAATGTGTGCATTCAGTCCTGTTTTCCGGAAATGAGAAACACCAATTTTTGCATCATTTCTTGTCACTGAAGCAAAAATCCTGGAATTGTAGGCCTATGTAGAATCAGAAAACTTTATTGATGCCGGAGGAAATTGCTTACGTTACGACTGCACAGTCACACAGAGACACCAGAGACAAGAACAATATCAGATATACAGTCTAAATAAAGCCAATAAAAAACAATCTGTAGAAAAACCTCAAGATGAAATACACTATGCTATATACACAAATGCTGGGGTAGGACTACTATACTTTCTAATTAATTAAGTAATGAAAATGTGACTTACTAAGTATTTAGATATGTAATTTCATTACTCCACTTGAATATTATAGCAAAATGAAAGCAGGACTTGTTAGGGTTAATGGAAATGTTGCAATTATGTAGCATGTTGCAATTCTCAGAGTTGGCCTTCCAGTTGCACCAATTCCTAAGTGGGCCTTTAATTCCATGTATGTTGTGTTTATTTCGGTCCTTTCATGTTCTGCAATTAAACCGCAAGAGTGCAGCCCGGTATCCATCATGCTTTTGTTTGTCATTTCTCACATGTTGAACAATGGGATGAAATGCTCTCCGAGGACTGCCAGTGCCCCCAGCTGGGATTAAGGGACGTGCCTTTGTCGATGCAGCCTACCACTCCAAAACCACAGAGGAACTGTGCCCCTGGCCAGTGAGGACACGCGAGTCTTTTGTAGATTGTTTGGTGCATGTGGCCCACACATTTTCCCCTCTGCGGCTGTGGCGCTTCTTCCGGACACACTCATTCAAGGGCCGAGTCGCACAGATGCGCCCAGTTGGTCCAACTGGCTGCGGTGGTGTGAGCGTGTGATCTGTCATCACACCTGGACACCATTGGATTGCATTCAATGGGAAATTTGTAAGCTGGCTACAATAGGGAGCGATGGGGCTTTCATTGAAAACTGTGCTGCTGAGCAGATGCAATAAGAATGAAAGAACGGTGCTCTTTTAAAGAACCCTGTTTGAGGACTTCTTGAATTGAATTTTCTTGCAGCATATTTATTGTCGCGGGTAGGACAAAACCTTGTCTGTGTATATATATATAAATGACTTGGAAAACATGACTCATTAATACACACACACACATATATATATATATATACTCCTCTTTCATACTCCCTCTCTCTCTCTCTCTCTCTCTCTCTCCCTCTATATATATATATGTATATGTAATATATAATATATAATCAAGGAGTGTTCCTTAAAAGGACACACTGATACTCTTTTTTGGAATCAAACCGATTTAAACACCTGAAAGGTTTGAGTGCGGATGAGTGATAACATAAAATTAGTGATTAAAATGTGTGGGCTTTCTCATTATTCCCAGAATGGCACTGTTATTAAAACTGTCACAAATATTTTTGTGATACTGTCCTGTTCAAAATAAACCATGTTAAGCTGGGCCTACACTACACAATTTTTAGCCTGTTTTTAACCCCAGCTGGCCCCTCTGACAAATTTACACAATCTGGACCGATTTTCCGGGATGAGGGCCGGGTCAGAACCCACTGACGAATCGGAAATGAGTCTCTAACCTTCAATCCTGATGTTTTAAATTCTGTAAAAGACTAACATCAAGTGTGTGGTGCTGTTTTGGAAATTTGGTAGGACAGCTTTAGCCTTTTGCTTATTAAATCATTGTAAACTGACAAAAAAAAAAAATTCATTCATTAAAAAACTTTTTGAAAAACTTCACGTGCGCTTAGCTTTTAGTTTAGAAAATCAACTGTATAGAAAAATGAAATGCAAAGTGTGCTTCTCTTCTTCATGCCTTCACTCTGAGATGTGCCGCCCAGAATGGGGGAGGATATCTCCACCCAAAAACTGATGAAGAAATCAGAAGTGTGCTTGATTACACTTTCTGCCTAATTTAAGGTTTTTACATCGAGATTCCACCACCTGTTACAGTGAGCTTTAAATTTGCTCATGATCCCAGAAGACGTGTTGAGAGACTTTCTTAAACAGTTACAGCAGTTTAGTGGTTAGAGGTACAAGACTCAAACCCAAGTGTCCACAAGTGTCCAATCTGAAAAACACTGTTTAAAACTGTACGCTTGTGAGAAGACTTGGTGCAAAACATGTCCTGTTTGTGTGATAAGCTGCAGTTTCGGCAACTCGAATGTTAAATTGAGGGTCGCTGTGGGCTCATTTTGCACTGCGCCTGAGCTCTTACGTACATCTGGCCCTGACTTTGCTCAAACTCTTCAGGGGCAGCGTGTATGTTTAGCATGCGCTAGAAGGAAAGCAGTAAATCACTTGTGAAGACTTTCCTCACCTCCATCGTTGTCAGCTGTGGCCATGGCTGCTTCGTTTAGACACGTTTTATACAGAGGTAATGAAAAGTTTATGGAAAACAGGTGGGCATCAAATGATTTCCACAGCCCAAGTACTGGGACTCAGCTGTGGCCTCAATGAGAATATGAGAAGAGGATATATTGTTTAAGAAATGCACCCTTTTAGACAATGGACCTTCTCCCAATAACCTGAACTTTAATCTCACTGCCTTTGCCTGAGCAGTTCTGGGAACAGTTTTACTGAGACCTACAGTTTAAAGCGATAGATTATGACACTGTATGACATAAAGATATCTACAAAAATGAACAACAGTACATCCAAACTAAAACAGCAGTTGGGTTTAAGACATCACACTTTTTTGCTAATTTTTTGCCTCTGTGCTTGTGTGTTCCAGATCTTTGGTGCGTCATCAAATCTAAGGTTTCACTCCTCTTTTTAAATGTTCATATATGTAATATTGAGAAGGCCAGCACTGGATGATCTTAAGACACAGTTTGGATTCAGTCATTCAGGCAGTCGGCGATGTATGAGGGTACAAAACCATTAAGGGATTTAATAATACTAATACAATTTTGTAGTTCATTCTAAAAGAAAGACAGCCAGTGGAGTGATGAAAAACTGCTTTAATAGGATCTTGTTTTTAGTATGTGTCACACTGTTCGACAACCTTCTGATAGGGCAACCCAGCAAATCACCTTGACGCCCTTCTCTGTGTTAATTTTGAAATTGTCGGATTCAGAGGAAGTCCTTTAGCAATTGCTCCTATTATTTTATCTTTCTGCAACCACAACATCTCTCACACCAAATGTACATTTCACTAAACACTCCTTTTCTACTCCCTAGGGTTTGGGCCATACTATCTCTATGGGCTTTTCCACATTCTTCATTGTCAGACATGACATTATTACCACAATTCATTCCATAATAATCACGTTTCATCTTCCCACATACATCATCACATCACTTCATCTCAATACCTCACTAACAAATGTTTTCTCTTCATTTACAGTGAACACCTGTAGCCCCCTCCTTCCAGACCACAGCGAAGGACTCCCAGGATAACCGGTAAGTACATTCACCTTTTATATACACATTTTAATTCATTATAAGTTCTGACAGGTAATTGCGGTGATGGTGTGGCGCCAGCTCGTCATCACAGTATCCGTTTCAGTCGGAATCAGAATCAGAAAACTTTACTGATCCTTTAAGCAATCCTTTAATTGAAAACTGATCCTGTTAAGAATCATCAAGACACAAACGTAAAATAACACACTATGAGGTGAAATTTTGAAACTAAATGTGTATTTGTGAGGCACATACGTCAGGATGGGGATTTCTTAGCAGGCACAGTATACCCACCTATCCTCATACCAATACATCACTGCCTAGACTTCCATCACAGCCCCAGAGCAAAACTAGACTATCCCTTTAATCCCATTATTGTGATGTGGATGGAACGACAAAATGTCTTTAAATCAATTGAAAGTGCTGTTAGCGCGACTAAAGCAGAGGACAGAGGACTGGTTTCCAAATAATCATGAGGAAACCCCTTTTACCTCCCTTCACCTCCTCGCCCCTCCTTCCCTTTTCCCTGCCCTCTCTCTCTCTCTCTCTCTCTCTCTCTCTCTCTCTCTCTCTCTCTCTGTCTTTTAATTACACAGTACGAGGTGGGCAGTTGAGTCAGAGCGTG
>JBBPCZ010000042.1:27387731-27419029 GCA_037974445.1 Brycinus macrolepidotus
GTGTGTGTGTGAGAGAGAGAGAGAGAGAGAGAGAGAGAGAGAGAGAGAGAGAAAGGCAGAAAGAGAGAGAAGGACTGTGTCTTTTTTCTCTGGTCAGATGTAGTGGATGAAACATGGCTTGACCACACTACGTGGGCATCATCATCATCATCATCATCAATCATCATCATCATCATCATCATCATTATCATCATCCTCCCTGGGCTATGGAATAGACCACAGGGTGTAGGTACACACAGTGTGAGCGCCACTAATATGAGAATGACACCTCTGCGCCCACACATGGCCTGTTCCTCACCAATCACAGTCACTCACCAAGGCCTGGCGGGTGGGCGGACGCATCACGCAGGCTAAGTAATGAAGGTGTTGATGGAGAACACCACCGTTTTCACACGTCACACTGGGCAGATTGGTCATAGCGCTGAAAAAAAAAAGAAAGAAAAGAAACGAAAAAAAAAAAACGACCTGTGTCATCAGTAAATACAGACAGAAATAGACGGTTGCACGTAACAGTAATGAATTGCCTCAGACGCGTTTTAATTAGCCAGCATGTTCCCCACAGATATGCTACCTACCTCCACCGAGGTCCTTCCCTTGTGGCATTTTTGAGGACAAAGTCTCTCGTTTCTAATGATTCTAATGATTCATCTCCCTCTCCGGAAAAAAACAAACAAACACACTAACACACTGACAGAACAGATGATCCACATCCTTGAAAGAAAAGAAAAAAAACAGCACTTCCAATTAGCACAGCCCTTATTAGCTTTAGATGAACGATCCCCCGAGGCGTCTTGTGCAAGAGTGCAGACCCAGCAACCCACACGGTGCGCACACACATGGCCACTTACACTGGCAGCCAAACTCTGTGGTGGGTTAATGCTCTTAGAAGTCAAAGTCGTCTAACTGGTGCTACATGCTCAAGGTCCACTAGCCCTGATATGCTAATCATATGATCTTATTGTTGTAACTCCACTATTCAGTAAGGACCAATAAAGTATAGATTCCCCTTTGGGTCTTGCTTACTTTTTGTGTTTCTTTTATTTTTCTAGTCTTTTCTTCTCTCTGTGTTTCTTCCTCATTGTAGATCATTTGGCTAAAGGGCTACCATATCTGTATGTACACTACATGGACAAAAGTACTGGGACGCCTGACCATTATATCAACAGGGACTTTAATGACATTGCATTCAAATATGTAGACTTTAATATGGAGTTGGTCCCCCCTTTGCAGCTATAACACCTTCCACTCTTCTTGGAAGGCTTTCTACAAGATTTTGGAGTTTCTGTAGGAATATGTGCCCATTCACTCTGTAGAGCATTTATGAGGTCAGGCACTGATGTTGGACGAGAAGGCCTGGATCGCAATCTCTGTTCCAGTTCATCCCAAAGGTGTTGGATGGGGTTGAGATCAGGGCTCTGTGCGGGCCAGTCAACTCATCCAACCATGTCTTTATGGACCTTGCTTTGTGCATTGGGGCACAGTCATGCTGGAGTAGAAAAAGTTCTTCCCCAAACTGTGTCCACAAAGTTGAAAGCATGACGTTGTCCAAAATGTCTTGGTATGCTGAAGCATTAAGATTAAACCCTTCACTGGAAGTAAGGGGCCTAGCCCAAACCCTGAAAAACAGCTGTGTCCCAATACTTTTGTCCATATAATGTATTTTTGTTGCTAGGCTAATCAGCATGCTAGAACTGTCATGCAAGTACTCACTTAATGTCAGCTTTGCTCGCCTGTTTTTTATGTTCATGATTAAACCAGTGATTTACAGGCCCTGAGTGGACGGAACAACAATTTCCGGTGGAGTTCAGGACCTGGTATACCTGAAGAGGATGTTTTGCAAATTCTGCAATCCTCAGAGCAACAGAACGATGTGAAGACACAAGTTTCATTCAAGAAATCAGAAACAAGGTGAGAACATTGAGGCATTCATCAGTGATAAGGGGTTCTAAGTTAAAAGTTGCCTTTTCAGAGGTTTCTATTTAACTGCAACTGGACTGCGTGTGGTGTTACCAGTGACCACTGCTGAATCTCGGTTAACACTTCAGTGAGTTAACACTTGAGTGAGAGTTTCAATCTGTCACATTTATGAGATGACAGAGGAAAATAGCAAGATACAAGCCACACAAGCCACCGGTGTTGATGCAGTAAGGCCAAATTCAAACAGAAAACACCAGTCAAAACCCCAAGCATTCTCTCAGACCATCACAAATTGCAGCAATTGTGGAAGTAGTTATAGAGCTAAATGGGAAAAGTGTCCAGAGTCTGGACAATAATGACATTATTGTAAAACCACTACAAAAGCTGATAAACCACAGAAAGACTTTCAGACAGAAATACTTTCAGGCAGTCTATGCATAAAGTGGCAGCAGATCAGCCCACAACATGCAAAGATGCAACAATTTTGCGGATGGCGTCGAAGTGGACAATTGTGACTGTGTTAATTCTCAAGCCAATGACAAGGATGAAGGATTTGCCTGAATACACATAAATGGCAAGCCCAAGGAAATTAACCCTTAGAACTCAGAGCGTATTAGTAAAATCTGATTTCAACAAATAAAAACAGTGTAAAACAGTCTAAAACTGGTGTTTACTCCCCTACACACTCGCCGTTTGCTACTCTTTTGCTCTCCGGGCCCCCCTCCCTCGGCGGGTTTTCCCCACCCACTTGTGGGCAGGAACCCAGTTCTCCCGGGTTCAAAGATCTCGTGTTTTTTCTGTTTGTTTCTAAGACCTAAAATAAAATAAATTTGGGCATTTTTGTTCTTTATGAACATTTGTGTATGATGCCGTTTTTAAAACCCCCAGCAGTGGTTATTATTATTACATGTTTTTAAAATTACAATAACTTTGATTCTACATGACATAGGAACACCAAACAAAGCTCAGCATGACATCTAACACCTCGAGCATCAACACAAACTGGGGGAACTTCCATATAAGGAGCTGTATGACAACAACTTAACATTTGTTGCGCTGCCTGCACAGATCCGTGCCGCTCACGTTCTGATGGTTAAAGTTGAAACGGCAGCAAAATGCAACCGCTACTGGGAGCTTGTGTGTGCATGAACACTGGAGTTGTCAAAATGAGTCCTGACATTCATCCAGTCAGGACAGAGAGCAACACATACTTCAGCACACAATACAAAGACCTGTTCAGTAATGAGCTCTGAGAATTCCCAGTCACCTAGTCCATGATTTTTCTTGCGCCCTGTGGTCCAGCCAGCCCACCGCATCCCTGACGCAGTGCAAGAAAGACTGGGCCTATAGACTGGGTCTGTTCCATGGTGGCAGCACATAAGAAGAACCAGCAAGAAATCAGCCTGTGCATCAATCCAAAAGATCTTAACAAAGCATTAAAAAGACCACACCATCTCATACACAGCGTTGAGTACAGTGTTTCCATGGCATGGTTAAGTACCTTTGCAAGTAGTGCAACGAAGTGAACACACCACAGCACAGCACAGCACAGCACAGCACAGTGTGAAATTTGTCCTCTGCATTTAACCCATTCACCCAAGTGAAGCAGCCAACAATGCCGCTCGGGGAGCAGAGTGTGGGGATGGTACCTTGCACAGCGAGGTATCAAACCAGTGCCTTTTCTGACTCTCTTCATTCAGCATGCTGCGTATTACCATTCAGCCACGGAGGAGGGCACTGTACATCCCAAACTTCAGTAAGTCATGGCTGTCAAACCTATCAGTACTGGCAAACTATGATGTCTAGGAGCAAGTCGCACTTGCCTGTGGCATCTTATGATATACTGGGAGCTGCATGCCTGCAAAATGGCAAACCAGTAGTGTTTGCAATGTGTGCTCTCATAGACAAGGAGACACGATATGCTCACGTAGGGAGGTAGAGAAGTATGAGCACTACCAGTATGTGTTTGTGGCTGGGAAAATCAGTGTGCTGAAGGACTGTCTAGTTTGACCACACAAGTAGATTCAACCAATATCAGCTTTGCTAACCCAGTTTTTATATTTCTGACTACACCAGCAGTCTGTTCCAAGTCAGTGTGATCACCGGCTCACACACAAATGAAACAATTTCTACACTCATGGTATTAGGGTTTTTTTTTCCAACCCTCTTGCTCATTAGCTCATACCATTTCCTAAACCCACGTCTCATGCCTGGAAAGCTGGCCTGTGACAATGCCAGTTGACACTATAAAACGCTATCCAAATAAAACTTTAGTTTATCCCTAGTGCTGCTGCACTGATTAAAAGGGACTTCAACTGATTTATCCAAGTTTCTGCATCATTAAAATGGAAGCAAAGGCATTCAGAGGTGTATGAGGTGAAATGCTTTGCTCTAGAGAAACTTACAGCCTCAGAACTGCTCACACCAGTGGTGAAAGGAACCGGACATCTGAGGCATTTAATGCCTTTTAAAGACTTTAACAGTTAAAAAAAAAATCCATTCATTACAGAGATGTACAAGCAAGATACTAAAAGGCAAAACAATGTCTCCCATTTTTCACTATTTTGCCATCATCCTGTGTAGGTTCACTGGTGATAGTAGATAGTAATTAAAATAGCCATTTCTGCCAGATCATAACCGCTGCTTCTCATCAGTATTTCTAAATGGAATTTCAGTCATTCTTCTTTGACCAGATATTTCTGGTGATTGGAAATGGACTTTGACTCTGGGCTACTAAAATGAGCTCACAAATAGATCTCCCAACAAGACATCATAGTGAGGCTAATAGCAGAGTTGTTATTTTGGTTCCAATGTTGTCGCATAACTGATTGTAAAATTATTGTATTAACCTTCAAGAAGTCACAGAATGTACTGCTATTAGCCCTAAAAAACCTGGAACTAGAGTCAGTTCAGTGCTGAACAGGTGGAGGTGAGCCACAGCTCAGTGGCTAGCTTAAGGCTTTCAGTCATAACAGAACTGTATAAAAGAGAGATGTTAAGAAAGCCTGGCACTGAAGAAACCTGTGGTTAGCCTTATTAGCTGGTTGCCAGACATCCATTTAAAGGACTCAATACACTAGGATGAGAGCTATAAGCCCTCAGGGTATGTATTGAAGTAAATGTAAACATCCCTCAACTACGTGGTGACGAGGACAGACGAATTCTGAATTCTCCACCAACCATGTCGTGAAGAAGGTCATCTAATGAGACTAAAATTCCTTCATTTTTGCTAAAGGCTTCACTTGAATGAAACCACGTCTCTGACTCACACCCACAACACAATACACACTTAACTGCCACAGGGCATCAGAGTAACACAAACATGTGACACCTGGCCGTACCAACAAACACACTCAAATAGCCGCATCCTGCCAGACACTGCTGTTGAGTCATGGCTGCATTCGCAACCAAGAAGCCACAAACCTCAGCCACGAAACGGCTGGCACCTGTTTGGACATAACTAAATCTTACTTACACCTGCATGGTATGCAGCCAGACTACAGTGTATGACACCATAAACACAGGGATTCGAGGTAGGGACACAGCATATTAGCTTTTTGACCTGTCTCGAAGCTTCATGACAGCAAAAACAGAATGAATCCATGTTTTTGGCAAGAGACGCTGAGCTCATGTGTGCATGTGTGATTGCGGGTGGTGAGGAGAACTGATGTCATACACCCTATAATCTTATTATAGATGTTTACAGTGCAATGTATATGGCTGACAGCTCCTTAAGTACACAGGAAGACTGAAGTGATGAATTACCTCCTCCAGATCCCACTCAGTGGGTGACTTCAGTGAACTATGTAGGAATAAATTTGACACGGCTGAAGTAACTGAGTGTCTATTTTTGACTATCAACCTTTTCTTTTTTTAAGTAATTAGACACAAAATGTGTTTGCACATGCCGGAAGCCTAACTTCTAAATATTCAGATATGGTGTAGTGTGCTTTGATTGTTTGATAATCTAATGGAAGTACCAGTTACTCTTTGAAGGTCATTAACAATATTTCTACGTCAGCCTTAAATAATTTTTCAAATATGGATTTTACTCCAAGTTACGTGATGTTCATAGAACTGTGTGAGAAAAAGTTAAAAAGTCCATGAAATGAGTGAGTATCCAGTGCTTTATGGTATTTTAGTGTGTTATAAGAGCACCCTCAGAGCTTGCAAATCCATGTTAATTCATAATATAATATTTTTTTCCCATTGAAAAATACCATCATCACATATTTGTTTAAAAATGAGGAATAATAGTTTAAATGTCTATTTCTAGTGCTAAAATGTTGCTACTTGTACTGATGTTGAAAAATGCTGTGCTAGATGTGCTGTTTCTTGTCGTTTTCTCACGTTGCTCTTTTATTCTTTCGTTCATTCGTGATCGCTTTATCTCTGGGACAAACGCCGATGCTGATTCAATATGCTCAATTGATCAAAACATCACAGACTACGGACGATGGTTGGCATCCAACAGTCACCAACAACCTGATGCAGTCCAGTAGCCAGTATTTGGCTCACTGTTGCTCTAGCTGGCTCTCATAGTTGGCCAACTGAAAATCCTGAATTGGCATCTATGGTCGGCCATAAGATAAAATGAACAAGGAAATAAAAAAGGAGCAAGAAAGAGATCAGGAGAAGAAAAAAGCCATCTCATGAGGCAGCACACAAAGTATATCCTTATTTTTCAGTGCCAGTACAAGTAACAGGATTTATCACTAGGAATTGGCATACTGATTGCTTTTTAATCAATATGCCATTTCCCTATTGGCATTCATATTTTTGCAATTCAAATATCCAGTTTTCTATTCAAACAATATGTGATTTTTCACAATAATCTTTTCTTGTTGGAAATAAGATTGCACGAGAGCGCTTAGGTGCTCTGATATCACACTCTCGTGGAGTAAATATTGTTTTTTGGACTTTTTACATTTTTACTGCAAACTAGTATTTCTTATGAAACAGAGGCAAGCCAGACAAAATGGCCACAAAGAAATAAGAACAAATAAGCTAGTCTGAAAGAACCAGTCAGCATTCAAAGTACGCCAGAAGTGGTTCCACTAGTGTAGTGTTTTCCCATCAGTTTCACCACTAAACTTTGGATAAATTGAACACATTAAACTTTACAGTGATCAGAACAAGAGTTTTGAAAGGATTGTGTATTCCACTCAGTGACTCACTGCAGAGCCTGGGGTGTGAGTAGCAGGCTTCCACAGTGCCGTATGGCTAAGACCCCCTGCAGCTGGGCTTCAGCCCCCCTCTGATGTGACCACTCATCAACATCCCAATCGAGCCCAACAGCACAAAGCAGGGCTATTGCCAGCCAGGCCAGATTGGCATGACAATTTTTAATTAGAAAAGGTTTTTGAAGGAAAAACATGGTCATATCAGGGGGTAAAGTGTACCTTAGGCAATGTTGGTCTTTGGACTAACAGCCTTTCTAGGGGGTACTTTGGCTTTCTTGAAGAACCTGCAGTGAACAGAGCTGGATTTCATGTAAGTCATAGTCTCATTTCCTGTGAGTACTGCTCCAAGAAAAGAAATTTAATCTTTAGACTGAGAATTGCAATGCATGTTAAATATCAAAAAAGGCTGAAATAATTGCTAGCTGTCACTTCTCATTGACATGATGCATTTTTTATAGTAACTTTAAAATTTAAGCAAGCAATATTCCTTCTTCTCCCCTTATTTTTCATCCCATATGATTCAGTTCATACTTCAATGGTTTCCACATTTGGAGAATTTTGCAGAACAAAATGAAATAGTTTTTCTGTCCTATACTCTTTAAAAAAGTGCCACAACAGGTTCTTCAAGCAATTTATACATAATATAAAGGTTAATTACCAACTTCAAGCTTCTTCCTAGAACATTTACACAGTCTTAAGGTGATTCCAAAGCTCTCTACATTCATACATCTAATTTACAAAAATGGTTCTCCCTTGAAACCATTCATTCAAAGGTTCTTAAAGAAACCAAAGATGGTTCTTCCATGGCACATGACCCTTTCTGACATCTTTATTTTTAAGATTGTAGCTTCAGTACACTCTTGGTGCTTCTTGAATCTATGCGCTACAAACACCAAATCTGAGTTTCTGACATAAAACACATGACTGCCTAATCTCCTGCAAACACTTGTTGATCTAATCATGAAGTAATTCCCTTTATTTTCTAGAAACCCAACAAATTGGTTTTTAAACCAGAACCAATGTTGATTGAATGAACTGGTAACTCAAAGAACATTTGATACTAAAAAAAAAACTCTTTAGCTTTTGGCTGAGGGCCTAGTGTCACTTGCGCTTACCAGCAAATCTTCTTGTGCAATTAAATTAATTCTGTTGGAATCCAAAAATTTTGCATTGCCTAGTTCCAGGGTGAATGATTTTTGCACATTCCATAGTCCAACTTTGAGGAACTTTGACATACAAATACATGTCTCTGACCAGTAGCACTGCTTCTTCAGCTGTGTTTACCTCTGAAAGATTGTACAGCAGCACTGAATTGGTAATTTCAGTAGTGTCCGGTCACATCCCTTTCCAATACATCAGACAGACAAGATACATGGTCATTTGGGAGACTGCATTAGTATTTTCACCTTTACTGTGTGTAGCAGACAAGTTAGTGGCTAACTGACGCTGCACACAAATCATGCCACTGCCACCAGCCATGCCTTTTATTTACATTTAAATTTTTTTAAATTAAATTTTTATCCTACAGATTAGTATGTAGCACTATACTGTGGCAAGTATATTATTATCCAATAAAAGTATGTTCACTTTTGTGAAAATGGGTATGTGACTGTGGCTTAAAGCTATACCCCATAGCATTAAATTCCCATTGATTTCATTATTCATTTTTTAGGTTCATCTAACTAATTTATTTGAAAGTCTTTTTACCCATAATACATGGCTGCATTTCATGCTGATAGCACAGAGATGGTCTAGCATGGTCTAGTCACTCCTCTAAAGATTTTTACACTCATGGGAAGCTAACAAAGTTCAGCAAACTTTCCTATGCATATAGTTAGGTCAAGACGAGGACACTGAAAGCTACATAACTGACTGATTGAAGCTACGACTAGGCCAGAAACCACAGCAAAACAGCTAAATGCAGTGAAACACAAAAACATACTATTTTTACACAGAATGACCTCAGTATCCCCAATATTACATGAAAATACTGTTTGGAACAGCCTGCCTTTACTAAGGGGAACATGTGTCTGGAAGCATTTATTGTAAATGGGTTGAATGTTCATCACCTCAACCGCATGATCTATTCTGCAGTTTTTTGTGCATACTTTTCAGGGCAACCTTTTCTTTACTATAGAAACCAGGAAACAGACTCAGTCTGTGGCATTGGCAAAACAACAAAGTCTCAAACTTGCATGACCCACTCATTAGTTTCTTTTCTGGATTTCTTTTTGTGCATCTGCTATTGACGTTTGTGAATGAGTGAGAATAATCAGTTTTGTCAATACTACATTTTGAGAAAAAGGACAGTCATGCCTCTAAGCTATAGCCTTTGGCAAAGTATCATTTCCCCACGTTTGGTCTAGTTTTATAAGTGTCCGACTTGCTGACCATCTGACACACTTTTCTGCTTTTTTCTAACCTCGTGATTTCCAAGCACATTCTGGTGGCTAGTATGTGTGTCGGTCAGTGGTATCAGTACACCACATCAGTAGAAGCAGTTACAAAGTATGCCTACCAATTGCCTGCTGCTACCCAAAGTCAAAAAATCTCTTCTTCTTCACAGTGGTTCTACTAGAGAAAGTGGTACTGGTGGCCCCAGGCGTGACCAAAAACTCTTGAGAGAACTGTTTCATAGCCAAATCCAATGTGTTTCAAGCCAAATCCAACATAAGAATATAGTTTACAAACCAGTCTTCCCCAGGAAGGTAATTGAGAAATGAGCAGGAATTGTGAGATCCAAGAAGCGGGACCTCATGATCTAATTTACCCTAAGCCATGTGGCCAGTGTAAGAAATAGTCCGGAGAAAAATCAAATTTACACAATTTTCCAATTACCCCAGATGCAGTCTGCCAAGACATTTGGCAAAGACATTTGGTATCCAAATTGTGCTTCTTTGGTTTAGTAATCAGGCTATGAGGCTAACAGTGCTAACAGTAAAAGTCAGTAATTATCTAGTCAATAGTTATGATTTCCATAATTATTAAGGTGGCACAGGCTTGTCAGTGTGGTTTAGGACACAGTAAGACTTACTGTGAGCTCTAAACATGAGCAAAACACTACAGAAAGCTGTTTTAGACAACAGGGTCTGTTTTCACAACCCACCTCAGGAGTATGAGTGCTAATCATTGTGATAATGGCCATCATTAATACCAGGAATTTTCAGTTTTACTGCATTTTAAACTACATCAGCAAGTCTGTACCTCCTTAACAAAGACCTTGAACAACTGACTTTTTACAAAAACAGTTTGGGTGACTATACTCTGCTAGCGTGTTTTAGCTACAATAGGCTCGTAGCTGCAGTGCTAAAATGAAGTGGCAAAATTTTGACTTCAGACTTGTCTTGGCTGATCTACATCTGGTATAAGTGGAAAATTGTGTAAATGAGTGGAACTGTTTCTTTAAAGTCAAACAATGTTTCTAGTGAAAAGCAAGAACCAAGGGAGAAATGTGGGACACTGGATTGAGTTTCTAGTTTATTAGGTACACTCAACCACCTTGTACCTTCCAGCGGTTTTATCCCATAACTCCACTGTTACATCTTTTTTTCCTGTAAATTGCAGTAAAATACTAGAAGCAGGGTTTCAAAGTTTTTTTTTATAGTGATATATTTTTACAGTAATCCTGCATTCTGAATTACAGTGTTACAATGTCTACTCTAAAAAGGAGTAAAAAACAAAATCAGTAAATTGGTGGTAGCAAAGGTTTTTTTTTTGCATTGAATTCAGTTTACAGTAAAGTTCTGCAAGCACAGTTTTACTGTAAATTGAATGTAATGCAAGAAAAACCTTGCTGCCTGTAAATTGCTGTATTTATTCAATCTTTTTGGGATTTTCATGTATTTTACTACAACATTGTTATTTATAATACAGGATCACTGTAAAATACATGAAAATCCTAGTTTTACTGTAAATATGCATAATGTACATTTACCATTTGTTGTTAGCAAAAGTTACAAATGCTACACATTCACTCCACTCTGTGCAGCACAAACACTGACATTCTTCCATCATGTCAGTGTCACTGTTGGGCTGAAAATAATCCACCTCCCAAATAAGATCTGCTCCCTCATGGTCCTGTCGGGGTTCAGACCATTGAACTATTAATGAAAGGGGTAGAGGAAGTTAACAAATGATGCAGAGAAACAGATGGACTACAATCTGTAATAGTTATTTACAAAGTGCAGCTACACTACCAGTCAAAAGTTTTGCACACCACAGGTTTTTAGCACTTAATGATCACACAGGATTTCCCTCAGGATAAATAAAGTTCTTTCTTATCTTATCTTATCTCATCTTATCTTATCTCATCCAGTTTTTTCATAAACTGCATAAATCTTGTTAATCACTGGAAAGTGGTTGAGTGAACGACTATAAATGAAAATATGTCAAATAAAAATTTATAAGATGAAAGAATCTGTAACAGTGAATGTCTGACATCCTATTGACTGGTTGTTTGGTGATGCAGAGTCAAATCCTAGACTGTCCTTTAACTGTTCCATCCCATTGGCCGTCACTTAATAGCTTGATTGTCTGGTATTCCAGATTATAATTATAATTATTATAGTACGTGGCTTTTTTAAAATCAGTAGTGATCAAGAAAAAATATGACATTTTCCATCTAATAAAGGAACTGAAATGGTGAACATACTGCAAATTTATTTGTGAGCAAAGAATATTGAGTGCATTTTTAGTAAATATGATGTGAGTAACATGCGAATGTAGAAAATCTGTGTGTGCAAAACCTTTTGACTGGTAGTGTATATGGTCGGTGGAGCTCATAAAGTGCGCAATGAGTGTAGATACAAGGTAGGTGTACTTAATAAAGTGGCTTGCAGTGTATACTTCAGATTCAAACATGTGGGAGCTGAAGATGTGGTTCAGGTTGGAAAAAAAGTTTTCGGGCTTGGAACAAAATATCAGGCCTGAGTGAAGCTCTGCAACCCAGACAATAAAATGTTTTGAGTCACTGGACGAAAATGCTCCCTGCAATAGAGGCAGTTCTTGGTAAATACGGGTCATTTCATTTTCCAGGAAATTTTTCAGAGGCCACCATTTGTGTTTTCTTAGTAAACTACTAATAATGAAAGCATGATATCTGAATGTAACTCCAGTCACTAAATGCCCAAACGTTTGCTGCCATGGTAGCAAAAAATACTGGTGAACAGTTTAATATCTATATATCTATACAGCTGCCTTTATTTTATAGTATATACTTGATATAGTATTCTTTATTTAAATTACAGTATTTTGTTGTAAATTCTGGGAGCTGATGCCCCTTCTTAACAGTTTACCGTATAATTTATAGCAAGTTCCTTGAAAATGTAACAATCCCAGAGTTTATAACTAAATATAACACTGTAATTTCAATAAAGTGGAAAATTGAATTATATACTATAAACTTAAGGCAGCTGTTTTGTACAGTTGCCTTAAGTTTATACTACATAATTCAATTTGCAACAGCATCCTCTTTATTTAGATTACAGTATGTTGTTGTATTTGGTTATAAATTCTGGGAGCTGATGCCCAACATTTAACATATAATTTTTGGCAAGTTCCTTTAAAAAGAAACAGTCCCAGAGCTTCCTGCAATCCCTACAGATGTAAAATGGGAAAAACTAATGACACTGTTTCAAATTCTACAGCTCAAAACATGTGCAAAAGAAAATTGAAATATGTTATGTAAGTTGAATGCATTCAAAATAATAAAGTGAGAATCCCATGAATTGGATCAGTATTCCTATAATGCTCTATATGTAGGAGGTGGAGTCAGAGAATCAGTAGGTGGTTGTTGTTGTGGGTAGAGCTATAGTTAGAGTATCTGAGCGTGTCGCCCACACAGGTGAAGTTGGCGTTCTGGGTGGCAACCCCTCACATAAGTGCACTAGTTGTTCCCTGGTGGTTCATATCAGTGCGTAAATCTCACCTGTAGTCGTGTCCAGTAAAGAACTAGTAACTGAACTGAACCTCTTAGAAATCACTCTCATTTGCTGTCATTTTGGTTGTATGTCTTGTTTACGTTCTGTCAGTATGAACCAAATACTGTGTATTGACAATAGTTGCTGTCATTTTAATGTTTTAAATTTACAGTAAAAGTACTGTATGTAAATATAATGTATAGAATTATACTTTATATAAAGATGTGCAAAGTAAATAAAGATCATAGAGTACTGCATATTTGCATCACTTTACTGGTAACTAAGGTCCTAGTAGCATACTGTAAACTTTTTTTTTTTTTTTTTTAATGGTAGGTCATTGGACTTCAAAGGTTTTTTTCCCCAGTTAGGAGTTTATACTTCCGGTCATTTCTGACACCTTGAAGGCAGCAAGGGAATCTGTGTGAGGTGGAGCCTCCCACGCTCAGCCAACCTGAATCTAAAAGTGCAGAACTAGTGACAGCAAAGCTGCACAGGACTTACAGGACTAAAGCACAGAGGCCGTATTCGACTAAGTGACTTAAACAAGACCTTGAATTTTATTGTCTGAGCGTTCTGTACTCTTTGTGTAAAAGCCGTTCCGTTCGCATAATCGCACTTGTGTGCTGCGCCAATAACACCTTCCTTTTAAAAAGGAGTAATGGACTCGGATCACTGAAGGTGTTTACTTACAGTAGATACAGCGATCTGTACTGGCAACCCGGCTGCCACACGTGTTTGAGCAAGAAGCATCAGCACATAATACACCCAGCTGGGCGTGTGGGAGGGGTAATAGGTGTAGGGGAGCTAAGGGCAATCTTCCAAGGGCAGATCTATAATGATGTTATTATTTTTCCTCTCTCTGAGGAGTGTAGTGGGCAGAACTGAGAGTGAGAGAGAATGAGAGAGAGAGAGAGAGAGCGAGAGAGGGAGAGAGAGGCCAGGCTCTAAGTGGGTTGCAGCAGAGGGTGGGTATGTGGGGGTTAGGGCAGCACCGTTGGGACAGGGAGGAAGAAGAGAGGCATGTTGCTGCCTCGTGACGGATGTGTCATCATCACTACAGCTGCTTCGGCCAATGACAGGCCTTAACCAACCAATCTTCTTCGCCAATCAAAAAACTCTATTATCTCTGCCTTTTAGTACACACACTATACTTTTTTATATACTTTATGTACCATTCTGCCCTATGTGTACAACTTCAAACAGTCCCCTATGTACTGTGTGTGCCACTGATGAAAGGGGTACACATAGTATCTGGAATGGGCTGGAATAATAAGCAAGATATTATGCAAATATGAAGCGAATGATAGGCAAAATAGCATAAATACGTGGGTGTCGAATTACTGATAAATATTGATATTTCCATTATGTCATTTACACTTAATCGCATTATTTTCACGAAATACACTGACTATGTTACTGTTTTGCCTTAACAGAGTCAGTTTATTTATGACGGTTTCTTTTTATGTCAGAAGGGGGCAACAAAGCCTAAAGCCTTTTTCACAGACCTATAAAAACCCATTAAAAAAAAATTGCTCTCAAAAGTTTTGAAAGTATGCACATTAACACTAATGCCATCTTTCACATCAGAACTCATGCTTGTTTGTGGTTTGTTTGTTCCTTTAAGTGCCGCCCCACATTCACATGAGCGCTGCAGAGCTTCAGCTTATGACTTAGTGATAAATATTTCTTATCAGTGACTCTTTGAGTTGCAGTTTCTAAATTCACTTAAATTCAAGAGTACTGACTTACATTACTTACATTTTCTAGTTTCTTTACAATCACATGCAAAAGTTTTGGCACTCACATGAAAAAGTTATATGTTGTTGATTTTCTATGTGAAAATAAGTATACATCCTTTACAGAGAATACTTCTGCGCATTTTAATGTATGTTTACTGTTTAGTTGCTAAGCTAAACAAAGCGAAAATGTGGCCTGGGCAACAGTTAGGAAACAATACCTTTTTTTTTTTTTCTCCCAATATGCTAAACTCAGCAAATAAAATAGAAATTGTCCATAAAATTAATAGGAAAGTTTCATATTTAAATGTGCTCCCAGTACAGAATGGGTACTGACATTATATGATTAAAAGCATATAGACTGTTCTAATCACTGAACTCAGCTACTTTGAGGTCCATTGTTGACGCAGGAGTTGAACACACTGAACACAAACAGCATGTATTAACTCTACAGAAAAACACCGCAAGTACAACTGTATGCAGAACCCTCACATGAGTATAAAGTCACCATACCCAATGTCAGCTAGAGGGGGATAGAAGTGGAACTGAATTTTCTGGAGTGATGGAACTCCATCCTGTGACTTTGGCGTGAGTCAAAGTGGTGTTTGTGATTGAGGACTTATCATCCAACATTGGTACCTGACCTCACTAATGTTCTTGTGGCTGAACACAATCAAATCCTAATAGCAATGTACCAGCATCTTGTGTAAAGCCTTCCCAGAAGAGTAGAGGGTGTTACTGCAGCAAAGGAAAAACAAATTCCCTATTTAAACCCTCAATTTCTGAAGAGACCCTGGATGAGCCGGTGTCTACAAACTTTTGGACACTGTATTTTCACCTCCTCTGAAAAAGCATGTAATTTGGGGCGATAAAACATTTGCATACTATTGTATGTATACTGGTGTACTGCCTTACTCTGTCCAATTCCATAGTTTGATTCAGTCAGATTCCTGACAAATGCTTGGCTGGACTCAGCTGAACTGAAGATCAACTATATAACAACCAGTCAAAATTCTTAGAGCTGAAGAGCAAAAAAAATGACAGCAAAACCAGGATTTTTGTGACCAGGCCTCGGTTCTCACACTACAACATGTGGAAATCTTTGCATGTTAGCGGTTGTTGTGTAAAGTACCTCGAGCATGCTGTTTACTCCTAGCTTTAAAACGTAATAAGCATTTGACAGACTCATTAAATCAGTTAAACACAGCTCAGTACTAATTGTGCCTCTCTAATTTTGCCCGCACATGAATCTAATAAACACTGATACGACCATGTAAAAATCAGAACAACATGTTCAGACCTTTGGCTCCGACGAAGGTTAAATCACGTTAAATTCTACAAATGCTGTTTCACAAGCTTTTAAAAACATGAGCTGCTTGTTTAAAAAAATCTTAAAACTTGAAAGGTTTTCATCAGATATTAGAACCGCACAAGTCTTATGCACGTGTGTGTGTGTGTGTGTGTGTGTGTGTGTTCTACGTGGAGGCAGCTCACATGTTCTTAGGTCAAAAGGTCACTGATGATTGGCAGGTTATGAGAGTGGACGACACAGCTCTCTACATCCCTTCATTCTGAATATTCATGTGACACATTCTTACCAGAGCAAGTCTAAACTACAAACATGCTGGTCATAACATTTCATAGCCCCCGGCCGTCATTGTGCATCATTAATAAGCCCCCACACAGCACGTGCTCCATCCTAATGGCTGGGAGTAATTCACCACAAAGAGATGTGTGGCACACATTAGCGTCCATCAGACGTTTCAGTCACAATTTGATGACGTCTACGTCAACTGATTCAACAAACCTGTGACAATAGTGACGCATGTACAGTAGGATATAAGAAACGTAGCATTGCAATTCATGTTGTGCATGCTGCATATATGTTTTTTAAAGAATTTGCATACTTGTACGTGAGTGTGTGCTTCTTTGCCTGCCATATACAAGTGTGCGCGTGCACGCGCGCGCGTGTGTGTGTGTGCATAGTATGTGGAGGTGGCACACATGGCATTACACTTTAATCACCCACAATTGCTGTGGGAGTGAGTCAGCATCTCCAGTATCATCAGAGGAAGGATGCATCTGAGGCCAGCTGCCACCGCCGCACCATGTGCAATTCACCATTAACCACTTCACTCTCACCCCTATTCACTGCCACTGGACAGCCTAAAACAAAGTGCTTTACTTTGGGGGGCATGCATTAAAATTCAGGGTAAATCGAGGAAAAATCAAGAATTTATTTTACTACAAAAAATTACTTGATTCAAATGTTGCACAAATTTATTTAATGAAAATGTTCACAAGTCAGGAAAAATGTAATTGAGAACTTTCTATACTGTACAGTACTGTGCAAAAGTAAGACACCACCTTTTCTTGACATTTCCAATCAACTGTCGGAAAAAAAGCAGAAAACATATTTAACAGAAAATGACACAGACGTCTCCAGGACAAGGTGTCATATCAAACGTATCAGCATTTAATCTGCCCACTCTCTTGTACCCCGTTCTTCCCTTTTAACTGTCCCGTAAACCCAGTCAGTTACAGCTGTGTCCTCCAAACAAAACCTGTTCCCAAAGCTCTCACTGACAAAGAGACAAACATTCACACAGGCAGCTACACACACACACCTCAGCTGCCTCATATTTCTTTCTCAAGTGCAGATACACTGATCAGCCACAACATTAAAATCACTGACAGGTAAAGTGAAATATATTGATTATCATGTTACAGTGGCACCTGTCAGAGGGTGGGGCATATTAGGAAGCAAGTAAACAGTCATTTCTAAAAGCTGATGTGTTCAGCAGAAGTGGGTGAGTGTAAGTGTCTGAGCAACTTTGACAAGGGCCAAATTGTGATGGCTAAACGACTGGGTCAGACCATCTCCAAAACGACAGGTCTTGTGGAGTGTTCGCAGTATGTAATGGTCAGTACCTACCAAAAGTGGTCCAAGAAAGGACAACCTTAGAACCAGCAACAGGGTCATGAGCGCCCAAGGCTCACAAACTGCTGAAAAAGTTCATGCTGGCTATGATAGAGAGATGTCAGGACACACAGTGCATCACAGCTCGTTGCGTATGGGGCTGTGTAACTGCAGACCGGTCAGAGTGCCCATGCTGACCCCTGTCCATCACCAAAAGTTCCTACAATGAGTTAAATGTTATGGCTGATCAGTGTAAATGAGAGATTTCTGCAGAGACCAGTCAGCTGCATTAGGAAGAGAAAAGTGAAAGGAAATTAAGTGAAAAAGCAGGACTTCCCAAAACTCGATATATTATTAAAATATATATAGAGAAAATGGGACTTCTAACAACTGTACAAGACCTGGCAGAGCAGCAAAGCTGTCCCCATCAGATAAACAACACTTAAAGCTTTCATATTTTATCTTCACACACTCTTTGTGATCTAAACAAATACAGGTGTTTCTGTCCATCCTTCCATTGTGAGAGGACAGATCAGCATTGTAGGTTTAAAAGGATGTGTGGCTGCTCTAAAAACCATTAATAAGAAAAAAAAACAGACCAAAAAAAAGAAAAAAGAAAAAAGGAGAGTTTAGCCAGCAATCACAAGGTTGCAGGTTCAAATCCGAGGACTGTTTGTGCCCTTGGGCAAGGCACTTAATGGCCCAGTGCCCAAGGCGGTGCTGATCTGCGGCCGGGCATAGCTATGCAGCAAAAATGACAGATTTTTCTTGTAGGACAACATAACATAAAGTAAACACATAACAAGAGTCTATGTTTGTAATTGGGATTACATGGATCGTGAGAAGCAGAAAATCAAACCAACATCTACGACGGAGCTTTACAAGAAACATGGAAAAAATATTCCTGCAGATTTCTGTAGAAAAACTGAAAGCAAGTAAGGAAGCTATAAAGGCAATGGATGTATGTGTTTAGGCTTTTGTGTCTATATGTTTCCATCTTTTTTCCTGACAGTTTGAGTTATAGTTAAGTATATTTTTATTATATAATTAAGTACAATCCATTTGTTATATAATTCACAGTAGCCAAAAAAATAAGTATTCAAATGAGCAATTGCTTCATAAATATACTTATTATGGGATAATAAGCTAGTTGTCTTGTCCAGGTTCGACCCCGAAACTGAAAGTAACTCCTTTCAGTTTAGGGGTCGAACCTGGACTAGACAACTAGACATCTGTTCCTCTAAAACTTCTGAGATATGATCCCACTTTACTGGCTCATTCCCATCTATAAATAGGACATTTTCAAAAGAACGAAGACCACAAGTAACAGGAAGCCCAAAATCAGGACGGTTCACTTACAAACCAGCGTGCGTGCCAAAGCCGTATAAAATGAATAAGCAGATACAGCCGTCCAACACAAATCCACATCTTTAAAGCCCTGTGCTCCACGAGTGAAAAACATACTGTAATCAAATCAAAATCTACAAGGCTTCAACTCGTGATGCATTTGCCACTTTTCATTCTGTTTAGTGTCGTTACCATTTGCGCACACTTTGCCCTAATGTGATTTGCCGCAGCCATTGTACCCTGCCAGATTTTTAACACTATGCTTGCAGCCAATCACAAACGTTCCAACACGTCCTCAGATGCCTTCCTGAAATTAGATTGTACGGCATTCTATAAAAGAGCCGTTTTTTCCCCCCCCAATGTTGTTGTTTGACACCCTTTGACACCCAAAGCTTGTTGTACAGGACGGAGACTGGGCTTCTGAGCAAAAGCTTCAATCAGACAGCGCTCAACATTTTTGCGAGAAATAATATTTAGACAGTCGCAGAGGGAGCCTGAGGTCAACGTGGCAGGAGACAATGGCTGCCTCTCTCACCCACGTCACTTCCCCCTGGGCCTAGAATAACACGAGGACAGAACTGGGCGGCGATGAATGAGGCTCACATTAGAGCCTGTCCTCAAACCCTGGCTGCTATCCCAACAGGCCAACTCAAGCATAAAGGGTTCAGACATTAAAAAGAGACATCGCTCATCTATTCGTTCCAAAGTCACTCTCCAGAGCTCGAAATGCTCAACCGAACTGGTTTGGGTCGGGTTCGGACACATTCACGTTCCTCACAGGTCCACTGCCACCTTTAACATATTACTACTTATTAACCTGAATCACTTTTAAATTGGAACAGTTGCTTATTACTATCCTAGAACAGGTTACAGTCGAACACTTTGTGTTCTTATTCTTTGTGTGAATGTGTTCTTCATGACTTCCCTGGTTAAGTTAAAGGTAAAATATAAACAAACAAACAAACAAACAAATAAATAAAGTTGGCATCGAGGTCCACAGAGGTCCAGGTGTCCAGCATGAGAACAACATATTATGTGAAAGATCTTCTGAGATGTTGTTTGAAAGCACAGATTAACGAATACATTCATCAAAGTGGAATTTAAACCTGTTGGATTGCTGCTTATTCAGTGTTTCATATTTCTTCATATATGTGGCTACATGGGTGGCACAATGTTTGAAATTAACCTCGCCACCTCAAAATAAATAATATGCATTTATAAAGTAAAAGCATGGACAGTAATGTGGATTGACTACATATATTCTGAATTAGGCATTGACATTGATTTTAGATTTATATTTTCACATAAAGCGATAAGATCATTCTCACCACATAGCCTATGAAACTTGCACTCGACCGAGCTAGCTACAGTAAGATCTTCATCTGTGTGAAGGTCAACACAAGTTAACATAAGGAGCCATGATCATTATTGCTCTCGAAGTGTTCATTATTCAGTAAATTCAGAGTCAAGTCACTGCTTTAGCTGTGATATTTGATGAACACTGAATCCTTTTCACACGTTGTCATTTCCAGTGCTGTTTGGCTTAAATCAAATGAAGCGAATGGAAAACAGGTTTCTGATTTAAAAAAAAAAGCAAAGAAAGAGTGATATTGAAAGAAAAATGTTGAAGAAAAGGTGGAAGGGGCCTGGAGAGAAAGAAAGATGAATACGCTGGAGAGATCAGTATTAAAAAATATTGTGTTTAGGTGCCTTATTAGGAGAGCGATGCCTTAAAGTGCTATAGACCTTCTTACACCACCTTATATTTAAAACTCTTGACACATCACAGAATTTGTTTCATTTATGATCTACAACAGACACTAACGTTAGGAGTGTGGAGTTTATTCAGTCTCTTGCTGGAGGAAAGGGAAGAATATCAGTTCAGACCATAATTGAAGGTCCAATTAGAGTTTTACCATCCTCATCATTCTTGTTGTAGTCTCAAAACATATAGGAACGCTAAGCTAAGCCGTGTGGAGGGTTTTTTTTATAGACTTTGAGTACTTGCTTCTACTTTTATTTATTTTGCTTTTAGGGTCAAACTACTTACGGGGATAAAGTGTCACTAATGACTGTCGCAAAATGACATAATCGTTGTCATTACTGGTTCGAACAATACTGACTTACAACTCGATGCCAGGAGTGGGATCATTTAAGGAGATCCCATGAGATGCTCCTAATTCTGCCATTTTGTGCTTAAATTTCCAATGCTCTGCTCTGACCAGCCTTTAAAACCCCCACCCCACCCCTCCTCACCCCCACCCCCATTCTCTTGCAACCGCCAAGAAGACTGTGGCAAAAAAGGAGTGCCTGGGCAACACCAGGGTCCTCTCTCAAACCTTGAGAAAGTCAGGAGGTACGTTTGGGGTGTCCACTCTGCGAACCACCAGCTTTTTAACCTTTAGAACGTGAGCACAACAAATGGCAAATCATCAACTCCTTATATGGAAGTTCCTCTGGTTTGTGTTGATGCTTGAGGTATCAGACGTCATGCTGAGCTTTGTTTGGTGTTCCTATGTCACGTAGAACCAAAGTTATTGTAATTTAAAAAACATGTAATAATAATCACCACTACTGGGGTTTTAAAAATGATGCCCATAAAGAACAAAAAATGTCCAAATTTCATTTACTTTAGGTCTTAGAAAAAAACACAAGATCTCTGAACCTGCAAAAACTTTCAGGATGGTCTCCGCCCACAAGTGGGTGGGGAAAACCCGCAGTTGGAGGGGGTCCGGAGGGGTTCCGGAGAGCGACCGAGCGACGGTGCGCCGTGTGAAAGAACAGCAAACGGCGAGCATGTAGGAGAACAAACACCGGTTTTAGACTGTTTTACACCGTTTATTTGTTGAAATCAGATTTTACTAATACACTCTGAGTTCTAAGGGTTAAAGACCATGCAAAATATTATACAGTGGAATAAGCTTACGTGCTAAAATGTGTATTCACACACCAATGCAGTCATAAGCAAATGCCCATTTTGTTTTGCACATTTTTACACCATTAAAAAACACTAGCTGCCCTTTGTGTGAGGGTTTCATCCTTAAATTACTCATTTTTCCTTATTCTATTAAGATACTGTTTGTAATATAGGGTTTTCTTCAGGCAATGGCAATATTTATGCCCTTAAAAACAGTTTAATTACTTCTCAGCACTACTCACAGTAAGCAAGGAAGCTAATGAAATTAGTGTAAGGCTTACACATAAATAATCAAGCCGGCTCTCATGAATGGCTAATTTTCAGTAAACAACCATTCTGACCATTTGTTACAGCTGAAGGGTATTAGAACATAAAGAAGTTAGAAGGAGAGGAATGGCAGTGCTTTAGCTTTAACATAAATCCATTTGTCATCATTCTTAAAGGGCCTGTTTTATAAGGGCCCTAAATCTTTCTTGCAGTCCACTTACTGTGAGTGTATGTACCAAAAACAGACACAATTCATTTTTACACAATCATTTTCCAGTCTCTGAAAGTCAAACAGGCTGTTTTGGTTACTGCATCTTTGAGACTGATCATAACTTGAGCATAAATAGGTGCTTGGCATGCTTGAAAACTTTGACAGTATTTACATACTACCATGGGGGGGGATGTGTCCCCCAACTTTTAAAAATAATTTGTTTCCCCTCTCCATTTATCCACCCTGCTACAGCTATCACATCTACCCCCCGCCCCATCCCCCAAGAGAGTGCCCCCCCCCACATTAAAAATGCTTCCAATGGCCCTGCATTCTACGTATGTAAAACATCTGTTAAAGAAAAATGAGGAGAATCCTTTTTTGAAATGACCCTGTGATATAGGCCCTTTAAATGATGTGTTGGACTGTTGTGTCAGTCTGCAATTAACTAATCCAGCTAAGAGTCTCCTTCTGCATCACAGAGGAGAACCAGAAACCTTCTGGTGTCTCATGACCTGACATTTGTGACCATACAGGTATAATTACGTGTGCTCTAATTGTGCAGGACGGAGGGCAGGCGTGTATGCTAGGTTATGCTAGGCTAATCAGCGTCAGAGAGCAGTAAGAATTGAATTGTGCTGGCTGGGTGATTCTGTGCAAACAGCAGCTCAAAGCAATTTGATACCAAGCTTCAGGCAAGCTGGAAGAAGACTACCGTCAGCTTTCAACCTCTCAGACTGGTGAGGATATCCCACTATGGCCATGTACCCAGAATACACCCACAAGAATGCTAAGCAGTAGCAATGCACACTGACATCAAAATCATCTTGATATCTGCAAACCGTTTCCCTTTTTTAAAATATCAGCATCGGACTTATGTTTAGATTTGAAAAATATTTCAAACAAATATTTGATGACAGATTTATTGTACTCCAGAAGAGCAGAACACTTGGGAGGCTGGGCTACTGGGGGAACATGCCTGTGTTTTATTAAGGTTTCCACATTTCCAGCCCTACAAAACGAAATGTTACGTCTCTCTTTATTCCGAACTTTATTCTGAAACTTTCTTAGCAGGGATGGAAAATCTCCTTTGGACTAAGGAGATTTTCTGTTGTGTGTATATTTGCTCCCTACCCAACTTACCATTATCTCTAAAAGCAACTAGTGTGTGCATGTCTGTGTTTGTGTTATTTTATTATAAAGAAGCCTCAGGTTTTGGCAGGCACTGCGTAAATGAAACATGATCATCATCATTCTTCTTCTTCTTCTTCTTCTTCTTTTTATTATTATTATTATTATTGTCCTAATTACTACATTTGAAAAATGTTCGTATATGAGCCTTGCCTTCAGCAGATATTTGCAAGATAAATATTGGACATTGACATCAGCCCACAATTCACACTACTGTTACATTACTATATTGACTATTTATTGTATGTTTTCTCATCCCTTGCATTTTGTTCAATGCTGCTAACTGCCTCCTGTTCAATTTTACACTTATTGTGCAATCCTAGCCACTCTGGAAGGTTTACATACCATTCACACTATTCTGTTACATTACATTACTGTACATTGTTGTGGTGTCTCTTTATTGTGTTGCCTGTGTTGTCTCTGTCGTAACTTGCACTTTGTTAAATGTTGCTATATGTTGACCATGGCCCATGGAGAAACATCTCATCACACTGTGTATGTGTTCCCAGCTGTTGATGACAATAAAGTAAAACTGAACCTTGAATTTCCACATTGGTCCATCCCTGTTAAGTATCTGCAACTAGGAGAATAAATTGGTCGGCAAAAAAGTGGTTTTGCCACAAAGTGGGTAGCTCTGATGACAGAAACTGTAAGGGCTGTGGCGTTCTTTGCTTTAGCATGAGCTCAATTCAAGTGTTTCCGACACCGGCGCTGGCTGCTGACCAAGAGGGTCGATGCACTCTGTCTGTTTGCAGAATGTCTTCCTTATTTACTGCCAATTCACTGAATCCACTGGCTCTGCCTGCTGTCTCTGCACCAGCACAACTTTTATCAGCCCGGGTCCACATTGCACACGGTGTATTTATGAACTTTAGCCATTTGGGAAACAGGGCGATCACTAGAGTTTACTGCAGCGCAGCCGTTTACGGTTTAGTTATCAGTTTGATACAAGTTACATTAGAAGTCATAATCGCTGTGCCGATTCGTCGACATTGAGTCTTTGTTGCTTACATAGCTTGAGGATTTGAGTCCAGCAACAATCTAATGACTTCCAGAATTGATACTGCTTTATTAAAACATTATTTCTGAAAGTTTGGTAGGGAAAACAACGGCCAGCTATGCTTACTCAAGATGACCAGTATGACTTGTAAATGCAGAGAAATAGGATATTTGATTGAATGATTAAAGATTAATTGTACATTTCCTGGAAGTAAACACAAAGGATCATGCTTCCCATCTGGCTCTCGTTCCATTTAATCACCAAACAAAAATGATCACTACCAAGTGGGGGGGGGGGGGAGGTTTGTACATATTTGGCTTCCTCTATAACATCTGTGTTTAGAGGACAATGGGGTAAGACATCTGAAGCCCATTGCTTTAAGATATTTACTTTCTCACAGAAACACTTCCTTCTAAAGATGCGACATGCTTTTATCTCCCTTTATACAGTGGTGCACAGATCAAAAATAACACATGCAAGCCGATGATTTCGATTAGTCGGCGGGCTGGCTTTGCACCGACGGCACTTTTATCAGCCCGGGTTCACCTTGCATATGGTGCAACAATGAACTTTAGTCATTTGTAAGGCTAGACGATCACAAGCACTAGACTGATGTGCATGGTCATGCAAAGTGCATATGGAGTAAATGGAGTAAGACTAAACATGCTTATTTAACTTCCATTTCAGTCATACCATGCAACACCAAATTTCAAATAAAACTTTGATGTAGTATGACTAATTGGTTAATGTTTCAAAAAGTGACGTTCACTCCACAGTCCATGTATGGAAGCAGCCTCAGAAACAGTCTAGTCCATTCACTGTTATTGTGATGTCATGAAAAACAATACAGTTAAGGCACTTTTCCATAGGCATGCAGGAAGCATGCTGTACCTAAACTGTACGGCAATGGCACGGCACTCGCAGCACGCTTTGATTTTCCAGTGTATCTCAGTCCAGTAACGGAGTTTCTGACACATTAACAGCGCAATTCTCTCCCCACAGTTTATGGGCGGTCATCCCAAAACTACGTCCATGGAGTCGAACCAGTGGAAAGTTTTTTCTGTCAGAGCTGCTTTTGTTATTGTGGTCTTTTATTATTTATAGTCTTGTTGGAGGTTTTAATTTTTTTCTGGGCTTTGTTTAGCCATGCGACGAAAACCCAACCCAGCTAACTTCTTAGTGATGTCCAGGTACACCTTCGGGTTTCTCACAGCGTGAAAGATAAATTAGTTAGCATCATAGAAAACTTCCTCTGAAATTCATCTTAAGCCAAACAGTTGTGCTTGTACTTTGTCGACTTCCTAGGCAGCTTTATTTGTAATGGAAAAACATTTGTTCGTGGTACGGCATGGTTCTTTGTGCCACTGGAAAAGCGCCATTATATATACAATTCAGTTCGGTTTACACTTGCTGTTTGGTTTACAGCAGCAAGTCATGTTGAAGTTACAATGAGTGTTTCACACTGGTCTGCTTTTTGTATAAAACACAATACAGAACAATCAATCAAAACAGGGGTCATATACATGACAGAGGCCACGGCCATTAAGGAATACCACGACCATGAAGGGGTGACTTGGTCTGCAATAATGTTTAGGTAGATGCCACATGTCAAAGTATTGCCAGGATCCAAGGTTTTCCAGCAGAACATTGCCCATAGAATCACATTGCTTCCCCCATTATGATCCCATAATGCATCCTGGTGCCCTCTCTTCCTTAGTTAAACAACACACGTGCATTCAGCCATCCAAATGATGTAAAAGAAAATGGGATTTATCAGACCTGGCCACCTTCCTCCATTGCTCAGTGGTCCAGTTCACCTGAACTGCTGTTTTGGAGATGATTTGACCCAGTCGTCTAGACATCACAGTCTGGCCCTCGCCACCCCTTGACAGGTGCCATTGTAATGAGATAATCAATGTTATTCACTTCACCTCAGAGAAAAAAAAAATAGGACATGAGCCCCATACAAATCGTTAGTTATTGTTGTTTTTCAATTTCATTACATTCTTCTTCAACCATAATAGGCATGAACATAATATTTTTAATTTGCATCAATGTCAAACAATGACAAAACGTTGCAAACATTTATAGGATGGGTTTTCATTCCACAGAACAATTGCTTTCCATCAAATTCAAACTGTAAAATCGATCCTATTTTACTTACAACATAAATGTCAAATCTGCACTTTGTTTTTTTTGTTTTTTTTCAATGAGCTGTAATAACTGTTTGTTTGTTGAAATGAAAAAGAAAGCATAAAATGTGGCTTGTCCAAAGGTTATGGCAAATTGTATATTTGATGTTTGACTTGTGTTGAACTCAGCAAATAAAAAGAAATAGTCCCTTTTTGCACAATGTTTAACATCCTGTAGAGGATGTCCACCAATATTCATGTAGAAAATCGACGTCATTTTACCAGGATTGTTCCAACGTTTCTGTACGATGGTATGATGAGCAAATGCATGCACTAACATCTACAACAGCAGGCAGGATTTTCTGGGAGGGGGGCTTTATGTCCATATGTATAAATATGGCACTCTAAGTGGTAAAGTGCTAATTGGAATGAGCACGACGCTCTGAAAACTCCTTTGTGCTAATCGCACGGCAGATGCATTGATGAGATTTGGGGTCAGCACACAAACGGGCCAAGTCATGTAGGTCTTTGCTTTTCCTGATGCCAGCCTGTGTCTTATCTGGGCCCTTTCTCTTGTCCTGAATGCACTTTCTGTGCCCCCGGGCAGGTATTACTTTCCCGTTGGCCATGTGCAAGTTCCACATACTGCGCGCCATAAAGGAGTTCATGTCTCAGCAGAGAGAGACGAGAGGGAAAGAGAAGAGAAGGGTTCGCCGTGATAACACAGAAGCCGCGCAGTCTGTAGGCTGTTGCTCTAATTTTTCCCCACAAACAAAGGGCCGAGTGTTAGATTTCCCAGCCACTCTCACTCCCATTGTCAAAGTGAGAAAGCCAACCAGACCGGCAGACATGATACGTTGTTCTCAGCCTTGAAAACAACAGACCACCTTGTGTGGACTCCTACCACAGGTCAGCGCGGCATGGCCGGCTTCTGAACCAGTTTTCCTTCTTTACGACCTTTGTCTTTTGTTTTTTTTTTTTTGGTTTGTTTGTTTTTTGTCGCCTGAAAACAGTGTCAAAATTTGCGCAGAAGTCTTGAAATAGCTGGCCCAACAGTCTTTAGACAACTCAGGCCTTCTCAGCTGGCTGAGTCATTGTCAAGGCCAAGAGCATTGCAAAACTACTTGCTGGGCCTTTAAATCAATACAGGTGGATATCAAAAGGATCTACAGTGACACAACAAGCCTCTTTTGTAAAGTGGTCACTGGGTCCGCAACCCCTTTTCATTGATCTCTTGAGATTCTAAGGTGACATGATTAACACTTTAAACTGTAAAGAATCCATATTTCAATTCCTCATTCTCACTACTACATAAATTACAGTGCTGTGCAAAAGTCAAACCACCTTCTCATTTAAGCGTTCCCAGTGAAAACAGCAATTAAGGACAAGTTATTTATTTTTCAGCATCGGAAAAAAACGGAAAACATAATTAACAGGAGGTTACACAAAATTACCTCAACAACAAAAATGATAGATGATTCAGTATTTAGCGTGTCCACCTTTTCATTTATTACACTTCCTATTCTTTTGAGGAGACTTGCTTTCAGTTTTTCAGAGAAATCTGCTGGAATATTTTTCCATGCTTCTTGTAACTCTTAGATGTTGGTTGTATTTCCTGTTTCTCACGTAATCCCAGATACATATTTACACTCTAAACCTCATCCCACATCTCAGATGTCCTATTTCTGTGTTTTTGTCTATTTCTTTTTTCTCAGTAACAGCTTTACATCTTCACATCTTTTCAGACCCACAGTGTTGTTTTGTCTTGGCCCAGTGAAAGGATGGACCGTAACCCCTGTGAACTTTTTCAGATGTGGAGCTTGATTTTCTTTGCTGTTAATCTGACGGTGACAGATTTAATGGTTTGACTGGTCTTGCACGGTTGTTAAGAGCCCCACTTTTTCCTGTCTTTTAAAATGTTTTGAACTCCACTTTTGCAAGATCCTGCCTTTTACTTATTTTCGTGTGACTTTCCCCATCTTATGCAAGGGGACAGTCTTTTTTTCTGATCTCCTGAAAATTTAATCTCTCCTTTAGTCATTCTCAATGCGCTTTAGAGAGAAATGTGCAAGGCAGCTGAGGTGTGTGTGAGTAGCTGCTTGAGCTAACGTGTCGATTTGAAGGGTAAGGTCAGTGAAAGCTTTTGGAACAGCTTTTGTTGGGACGACACAACTATAAATGGCTGGGTTCAAGATCAGACGGATGGAAGAGTTAAAGTGGCAGTAGGAGAACACAAAAGAGCGTGCAAAAGCAATACTAATAGATTTTACACATATCATATTTTTGGTTAAATAAATCTTTACTATGTTTTACTAAAACTGAAAAACTTGAACCTTATGGCCATTTTGACTAGAACTAAATGAAAAGGGTGGTCTCTGCATTTTGCACAGTCGTGTACATATTACTTTCATAGCAGTTAATGAATAGTTCATGATAGTTACTGAATAGTAGGACTTAAGGTAAATAACTGAATAATATGTGCAGTTTAAAGGGCCTGACTCAATTAAAGTTTTTTCAAGACCATTTCCTTCAAACGTGAACTGTCACAAACAAGGGTGTACACCGCTTTCAATCTTTTTTTTTTTTTTATTAAAAATACTACTGTTACTTTCTAAGAAGCTCTCTGTGCATTACCTGATACAATTATATTACACAATTTACAACTGAAGTTTTACTGAATAAGAAATGAAGATTTTTTTGAACCGGGTTGCTGATTTTTTTTTTCTCACAGTTCTTTAACGCAGACTTACTGAATGGGGCAATATTGATTTTGCTTCAGGCTGTGACCATTCAGAGTCTCTCTGTAAATATGAATGGGAGGACCCTGGCCAGTTTTGGGCCGCCCTGTGCTCCCCTCTCAGACTGAACTGTGTCAATGACTGCGATAAACAGGGCCTGAATTCATCAAAGTCTTCACCCTGATAAGGTACAAAAAAAAGAGGTATGGGCAGTTTTTTTTTTGTTTTAGTCAGCCTTAAGTGACCGTGCATTAGTGCCAATGGGACAACTAGCATTTTAACAGCTCTTCTTCAGACTTTAGGGGGCGGGTGAAAGCAAGCACTCCCTCAAACACGTGCCCTTGAGGCAAAGGAATGTTTGTGCTGATGTGTTTTTGCCCCACAAGGTCTACCAACACGAGCCTCTGAAGGGCCCGGCTGTCACCAAAGCCTTACATAATGTGCAAACAGAGATATCCGTTTTTCTGCTGCATTACTGCTGAGTGCAATAGAGTCTGCTGCACTGTTGCATATCTTTGTGAATGGTAGATGCAAAGAGAACACAGCCTCGTTAGCACGAGTCATGTCACAAACACTTATGAAATGTTAAAGGGGCATAAATCAAGTATTTAAACATCAATACAATTGTAAACACACCAACTTACTTCTTATAACTGTGAGATAGTCTCTAAAGGGATTTTATTACTTGGAAAAATCCCATTTCCCATGACATATCTTGCAGGGGGGCAATACATTTTTAAAGAGCCCGTATCTTACATTTTTTTTTGTATTTATTTTTTTCCCTGAGGTCTACTTATGATGTTTATGTCCCAAAAACAGTTGTAGTTAATTTTCATATAACCAGTTTCCATCCTCTCTATTCCCTTTAGAATTAAACTGTTATTGCGCCTTTAAGACTTATGCAAGTAAATGACCTCTGCTCTGAATGCTTTAAAATGCAGTACAGGCTGAAACACTCAGCATTAATTGGTGGCGTTAATTTGCTGTAACATGAATGGATGGATACATGTAAATGGGTTGTTGTTTTTATCACATCTTGAAAATTGTGAATTCCAAAAAATTTTAGATTGCATATATGGACTGTAACATTTATGTAAATGACACATCTTGAAACTTTAACAGTGCTTGCACACTACATTAAACTCTAAAAAAGTGACTAAAAAAGTGTTTTTCAATGATACGGTGCCTTAGAGGGCAACCAATCATCAGATTTTATGACTGATTCTGATTTGTTTAAAGCCAAACTGGCCGCTGGCTATTTATTTACACTGTGTGGGCCGGATGAACACATGAAACCCTTATTTCCATTTCTGCTTTCTTTTGCAGTATAAATTGTTGACACTGTATTACTATAATGTGGTGATGCCACAGTCATGTGTGGTCAGAAAGCCAAGAAAGCATAACTGGCCTCGTTCTCTCTGGGTGGATGGGATAGCCCTCCCTCTCTTATCATTACTTAAGGTGATGCTAGCTTGGCTGGTTTTCAACCAACCCGAAAGGTCGCATGTCACCCCATTACTGATTGACCTACGCTGGCTACCCATGGCTGCCTGGATTAAGTTCAAGTCACTTTCTCTTGCCTACAGTCGGCACCCAGCTACCTTAACCATATCATTCAGCCTTATGTTCCTACTCGCTCCCTCCGCTCCTCCAACGAACAATGTCTGGCTCTGCCATCCCTACACACAAGGCAAACCCAGTTCAGACTGGTCTCTTTTGTGGTCCCCCGCTGGTGGAATGAGCTGCTTAAGCCGACAAGAGCAGCAGAGTCCCTCTCTAGCTTCAAAAACCTCCTGAAGACTCATCTGTTCAGAGAGCATCTCC
>JBBPCZ010000042.1:27419129-27448702 GCA_037974445.1 Brycinus macrolepidotus
GGTCAGGGCTCTGTGCGGGCCAGTCAAGTTCTTCCACACTGAACTCATCCAGCCATGTCTTTATGGAGCTTGCTTTGCGCACTGGGGCACAAAACACAACTTGATGCCTGTGCTGTTTCACGTGATGGGCAGGTGGAGAAAAAAAAAAGCATTTCTGCCTTTTATTATGAATTAATGATTTGGATCATTGGCTAAGTGTAAAATCTAACTGAATTTGGGGGTGATTCGGAACTTTATGGTGCATTAGCTCCAATTTATTGTTAACCCATGTTCTGAGAACGAACAGCAGGGGGCAATCAAACCCCTATTGGGATTTCCAATGGTTGAGGTGCTAGGTAAAATACTGAGCTGCAGAATAGTATATAACATAACAATTAACATAACAATTTAAATATTAAAGCCCAGCTTTATGGCCCTTTATTTTATGGATCTGAGGTTGGGTCTTTTAGAACGAATGGGTTTCATGTGGCCACACTTAGCGGGAGGAGAGGCCGGAGAGAGATTCTGCTCTGCTTTAGAAGAGACTATTTTTCGGAGGGGGCCTGTGGAGAACTTGGCAGGTTTTATTTGCTGAGTGATGATAGCAGTAATTACTTCTCCACCCCTGGGTCAGCCACTCTCATCCTTACACAGCTAGCCTGAGGTCCCTGAAAAAAAAGTACAGAGATCTAGAATCAAAGGCTTACTTAGACTCAGATTAAATTATTTATATCCATCCAAACTGGCACAGCAGTAGAATGCAAGACTCACGTCCAAACCATTTCTTCATCTATTTGTGTAATTCATGATTTATTTTCATGGTTGTCACTTCGCTCTGAAAGAAAAGCTGCGGATAAGTACAGAGAGGGGGGAGGTGGGGGGAATCGAACGTTCCTTGATTAGTGAGAAACAGGTTTGTGAATAACAATCCTGCTGCATATACACTTACATGTACAGCCCAATCACTGTTAGTTTATTTCAGCCAGCAAAGAAATAAACAAACATTGATTGCACCGTAAGTGGAGCTGTGCTTGTCCTGTGCCCAAGGGGCTCCACATTTAATTTAATGTACTATTGCAGTAGTGTGTCGCTTATTCTTTAACTCCTGTTATTCGCTAATTAAAGTGTAAAGTGACCATTTTTACGTGAACAGCACGAAATTCTTCTCTGCATTTAACACATTCACCAAGTGAAGCAGTGGGCAGCCAGGAACACAGCACCCGGGGAGCAGTGTGTGAGGACGGTACCTTACTTAAGGGGACCTCAGTGGTGCCACTAGCAGTCCTGGGATTTGAACCCACAACTTTCTGATTGCAGGGCGAACTCCCTAACCACTAGGTCTCCAGCTGCACACTGTTGTGTAAAAATCCATGCTTTAACTAGATATTCACTGTATTATTGCCTGTGCCTGTGCAACCCATTCTATATTTTAAGTCTGTTAATATTAATAAAACAACAACAACAATGTTAATAGCATTGTTCAGATTGCCATGAGTACTGACTGCAAAATTTGCATCTTCCTCTTCCTAATTCTTTCAGCCCAGACCGATTGGTAGCATCTGTAGCATTTGTGCTAACAGACTAAAAAAGTTCAGCAGCACAGAAGAAAACTTATAGTACACAGAATTTGAAACAGTTTGTCATTTGGAAATAAACTACATTTACAATGCGTTCAGTGCAGATATACATGTCTGAGTACTGACAAAATGTGGAAAATATGTTTATTTTAATCAAACCAAGGGAATTTTGTAGTCCCTGGATGTTGCATCTGCAGACCAAGGAGCTAACAGTGCAGAAAACCCAACTTAGAAGCAGTATTTATCCTCAGACCTCTCGTTAAATTAGTCTTATTGGAAAACAGTAACTTAGAAAAGATAGCTTTCCTTAAAAGCTGTGAGCTGTGAGTGTCTAATCAAAACCCTTCTGAAACAAAAACAGTGCCACCCTCCAGGTGATCAGAATAGCGTGAGTTACCACCTCAGAATTCTGACTATTTTTTCTGTCACAGTTATTGTCTCTATAGGCTTGTTTTGAGGAGGTTTTTCTTCACTAGATGGAGGTCATTAGTTTCCACAGGATTTTGGGGGAATAATTGCCGTTATTCTGTAGAGCATTTATGACATCAGACACTGATGTTGGACGAGAAGGCCTGGCTCGCAATCTCTGTTCCAGTTCATCCCAAAGGTGTTGGATGGGGTTGAGGTCAGGGCTCTGTGCGGGCCAGGCAAGTTCTTCCACACCGAACTCATCCAACCATGTCTTTATGGAGCTTGCTTTGTGCACTGGGACACAGTCATGCTGTAATAGAAAAGGTTCTTCCCCAAACTGTGTCCACAAAGTTGGGAGCATGGCGTTGACCAAAATGTCTTGGTATGCTAAAGCATTAAGATTGATTCAACTGCAAACCAATATTCTCTCAAAATAAATGTTCAAAGTCAAAATTAAAAACTGAAAAATACTGCTCACAGTATTCAGCCCCTTCAGACTAGTACCTGTTGCTGCAATGCCACCTTTGCCCACTGTTTGAGAAAGATTTTCAACCATTTAGTCCAGGTTGTTCAGGTTGGTTAGAAGACGTTCATGGGCCGCAATTTTAAAATAGTGGCACAGATTCTAAACTGGATTAAGATCCGGACTTAGACTTGGTCACTGGAGAATATTCACAGTTTTGTTGCTCGGCCACTCCTTGTTGCTTTGGCCTTGTCCTTAGGATCATTGTTCTTCTGAATATTGAATTTTCTTCCAAGCATTAGGTGATGAGCAGACCAAAGGAGGTTGTCTTGCATTATCTCCCTGTATTTGGCACCTTCCACCCATCCTTCAGTTTTTAACAAGATGCCCAGTCCCCACTGAGGAAATGCACCCCCACAACATGATGCTGCCACCCCCATATTTCACTGCTGGTGTGGTGTTTGTTGAGGAATGGGCAGTGTTCGGTTTGCATGACATGTAGTGTTTTGAATTTTGACTAGAAAGCTCCATCTGACCACAAAACACGTATCCCACATCCTAAACTGGAGATTTTTTTAACAAACTCCAGACATGATACAGGCCAGCTGTGTACAGAGCTCTTAATATCATCGACTGGTGCACGTTCACTCCAGTTCCGGCCACGAAACTCCTTCAAAATAATTGTTGGTCTCTCTTTGGCTTTCCTCACAAGTTCCTTTCTTGATCTGATGCTGAGTTTTCAAGGAGAGTCTTGTGTACTCCGTGCCTTGGTGCTCACTTGGATATTCAAGCACTTTATTATTATGTTATTACTGTTATTTTGTAGTCATTTCCCATTTTGTGTGTCTCTATAATGTTATATCTTTTTTTTATTATTTAACACACACTGAAAGTTCGGGTTCTCCTTTTACAGAGAGTGAGTGCTTCTACTGTGTCAGATGTTTGGTCTCAAAGCGTTTGCAGTTGGTTTGAGTTTCCTCATCTTCGTCCTCATCACTGACCATCAAACTTGTAATTATGTAATAAGTAATTTCACTAGAAACCTGATCTTAAACTCCATTAATGCATATTATCAGCACCAACTACTCTCTCTGACTTGCAAAAATTACTCCTGTTCACTACTACGTCTTGTTATCAAGTCTATTGTTGACAGAAACGAGTGCAGTGTCGTGGTATGACCATAAAGGCTAACTGAGCCTGTGGTGTTTATTCATTTACAAAACCAAGGGTTTTGTTTGTCATGTGAGTGTGGCAAAGAATAAAATGAATATTGACAGATCAGGGTTGTTTTACAACTTAGCTTTAATAGTGAAGCAAAGAGTATGCTGCAAAATAAATTAGATATAAAACATAACAAGCACATTTTCCATTTGTACAACAATGCATCTTATCACCTCATGTTGGATATCTGTACATACAAAGTTAACATTTTGAATGTCCAAAAGTTTCCTTCAATGTTGCGTCGTTTGTTTCATCAAAAACAAACACAGTCGTTTGTTTCATCAAAAACAAACGCAGTCGTTTGTCACAGAAGTTTATATTTTGTCTCGCTGCAGGACGAATGTCTCCACCAGTGGTGTCTCGCCAGACTGTGCGGTAGCGGTAAGATGGCAGTGAATGCCTGGACAACAGGTCCAGATGGTGAGAAGACAATGCACACTGAGAAAGCTGAGGCAATGTTAAAGAAAAGAGTGAAAACCGGAATTTTTTGTGACACCGAGACCTTTTGTTGACCATGTAATCTCGCAAATTTTTACTAGTGCCAGAGTCAAGCTGGGCAGAAGAGCTGTTCTGAAAGCTAGTAATATGTAGGTTCTTTGGTATACTCTATATATGATCCAAATGTACATCATATTCTTGTGTGGTTGATATGATAAGAATGTTGGTTTAGTGCAAATTCTCATCACTTTTCATCAACATTCACGACTGATAGGAAATTAATCATATTATTGTTATTATTAATAATAATAACAAAAATAATCACAATAACAATAACAATAATAGTTTGGCTCCAGTAGCTGGTCAAACTACTTTTTTTCAAGTACTTTTCAAAAAACAAAAAGAAATAAAACTCTTTTCTTGCTGGGAATGGGTTCGTAAAAAGAAAAACCAGAAACATAAAATGAATGAGAAAAAAAGAAAAGAAAACAAAAACAAACATCCAATGACAACACTTGACAAGTTGCATAGTTCGTTTTTTTCTCGGCTTCATACTACCGAGACGCTTCTCTTTATTGCAGCGCAGAGAACATGGAATGACATTTTTTTATCTTGACCATGCACCCGTTCCCTCACATATCCCTCCCCCTCCCTTCAGATAACAAAAATATATTACGTTTTTAAGTCTTCTTTTTTACATTTATATGAAAGTGCCACAGAGAGATCACTCAAACCAAGAGTCCCGAACAGAATGGTCCATAAACATACCACAAGATAAATCGTCTGAGTCAAAAAACAAACGACAGTTTTCGAGAAACGTTTGTGGGCTGATACAGACGGCTGATCCACCAAGAACAGGGTTTGTTAAAAGGTTCTTGCCGGCTTTTATGAGCAGCCGCACTCCTCTACGATCATGTTCTGAATGTCCTTTTTGATGATCTTCTGCTCTTCGTTGTAGTAGAGCATGGACATGGCACGAAGGCGCGTGGGCACGCAGCACGACTTGATGCTGGTGAAGGGGCTGTAGCCGCGCATGCGGTAGTGGTTGATGACGGTGGAGTGGAAGGACAGGGCAGAGCCCGTGATGCTGGACATGTGGCTGGGGCACTCACCCTCACAGTAGTTGGCATGGTAGCCGGATGGTGCGATTATCCAATCACTCCAGCCGATGTCCTTGAAGTTGACGTAGAACTGGCGCTTGCAGCAAGTGCGGATCTTGCCATCGCACTCCAGGCCGCGCTTGTTGCGCCGGTGGAGCGGGTGGTCCTCTGCTGGCCGCAGCGCCACCATCAGGAAGGGGCGGTGTGACTGTTCTTTTTCCTTCCCATCCCCTGTCGAGTGTGCCAGAATGGGCAAGGCTCCAGCACCCGCACACAGAGGGCAGGACAGTCGCAGCTGGAGCTCTCCGGTGCCCCCGCTGTCCAGCAACTCCTGGATACTGCGACTCACGGACAGGGTGTGCCATCCACTGCGCCGAGCATCCACTGTCTTCTCAGATACCACCACCTCCTGCTCCTGATTATCTGGACCCGAGCCAATCCCAGAACGTCGAGTCTGCAGGAGCTGCAGAGACACCTTGCCCTTGCCACGAATGCCCTTGGCCAGCTTCAGGAACAGCCACACATTGGCCTGCTCCACCACAGACAGTGCACTACTGTCTTTGGAAATGTCAAATTTCACAATGTCAGGGGCATCTCCTGGAAAAAAAAAAAAAACCAAGACAGAAGAGTTAGTCAACAAAAATGCAATACTTTGTGTGGATCATTGGGTCATTAGTGACACCACACTCATAACTCATATCCAGCTAATAAGGTCTTAAAATTGTGACTACCAACACAAAAGGTCAAGAAACTGTGACATTTCATAGGGGGAATGTCTGTGTCAGCACGTGATGGAACTGTCTGGAGCTACACCTTACAATAGACACTCTTTAAAACAATTAGCTGTTCCCAAACTAGAGATTTAGTCAATTGATTTATGGTAAAATAGTACTATAAAGTGGTATTTGTTGTGTGTATTGGCGGGCGGCCAAACGGATGAGAAACAGCTGAATGGAATCAGGACCCCAGGGGGCTTAGTAAACCAGCATAAACCAAAAGCTCTCTCTCTCCCTCCTCGCCCCCCCTCTCTGTGAGAGTCAGAGTTAGGAGCTTTCACAGTCGTTCTCCACCATCTGCAGTCCTTCGTCAACACCTAGCCCTTCTCCATAAAAACATTTCCTGCTGCTAAAATCCTGGCACTCCATTTGTGTACATAAAGCCTGTCATGTTATGACAAGGGCCTTCCCAATAACTCGCACATGACTGTGTGCTCTAAGCCCGCTCAGATTCAGTTACCACTGATGATTTATTGATCTGTGATACTGGGCTCTCTCGCACCGCTCTCAGCCAGCCAGACCCCACCTCCCAAAGAATAGCTGCTAATTCAATTATTTAGTCAACATGTCTGGATAAAATACATGATCTGTCATCTGATATCAGTGAGCTCGACCCACTCACAAAAAAAAACTCCCTGTTTTTAGACCCCTTTCCTTACACACTGGTCCAACACTGAAATAATGGGAACCCAGGTGAGATTTTTACCAGGAATCCGTGATACTGTCTTTCACCTTGTTATCCGATACAGCACCAAAGAAAAGAGCTCTATGAAACTAAAGGAGGATTTCCTAAGCCTCATTCATTCATTATTCAATTGCAACAGGTTGTCCAGGCACTTAGAACAATGTCCGAGTGGATTTCGCTACTCCCTGCAGAAAATCTGGCATGATAAGCCGCCGATTACATTCACGACTTTGTGCTCGCTCGCTGACCTACCCTGGCCGTCAAAAGTTTGGCGACATCTGGACTTCTTTTGAAATTTTCAGTTTGGAACACAGTCTCATGTTCATCAAAGAGTCTTCTTTGATGCGAAGAGTTGGTTTTGCCTACAATAACGATCCCACACTTCTCTAATCCCAACCGCAAAGGCAAATGGTATTACTGTTGCAAACCGACTAAGACGCCCCGCTCATTTGTCATTTCGAAAAGTTACATTTGAAGGGCAGCGTGCATCACGCCTTTCCACAAATTTTAACGAGTTTCAAAGGCACTTCAAACGTGACACCAGGAATTGTTTTTGAAGTTTAAACAAAGACAGCGTGGGCCACTTTTCCCATCCACGGCGGATAACGCTGTCAAACATACAGCTTAGTGAAAGATCGAGTGTCACAACACCGATGGGGAACTGACTTCACTCAGCTTTAAATTTCCATGACACTCTCCATGAGTGATGGAGCCACAGGCTTCTGCCTCCTTTTTATTCTACTTTAGGAAGTGTTAGCAGCAGCGTCTGAAGGGTCAGTGGAGTGGCAACTACCGGACGGTCTGTGCCCTGAACGAGGAATGTTTGCAGTTAACCGCCCAGGTCATAACATTTAGCAGGAAGAAACGGCATTTTTACCATCTCTTTGCAAGTCGTTCATGATGTGAGATAGAGCTATTGCCTAATCTTTTATCAATGGCTGCAACTCACATACATCACACATACTAGATGGCAGAGGGACCCCATACACTGTTATTTTTTTGAGGACAAAATGCCAACTCTGTTTTATCGACATTGGTTCCTATTTGAACAAGATTTGACATTTGAGGTCGCAAGTTGGACTTTATTTCTTAATCTAATGGGACCTGTTCTGTTTGTTCTCACAAACATTTGCAGTTTGCTGTTGCACTATGTGTGTCCATCAGTGTGTGTGTGTGTATGTGTGTGTGTGTCTCCCAATGACCTGTGTCCTAAGCTTCCTCTTTGAGGAGGACTCTTTAGTAACCCTTCAGTTTCAGGGGCAGTGGCAGACAGAGGTCATCAGTGCCTGTCGTCACGTAAACTCAGGGACATGCCCCTTCAACTCCCACTGAACACACACTGGCCAGCGCCTGCTTATCTGCTACAACCTGCCTTTCTGTGCCCAGTTTAACTGTGGAGAATGAGCGCACCATCCGGCCAAAGCGCTACACTGTTCATTGCGTATCCGAGTGAGATTTTTCTGAATGTTTTCGTAATAACTTTCAATCTTTTCATAATAACTTTCAACATCCAGTCACCTGTTTGTCGAAGATTTGTCGAAGACTTTTACACTACAATTATTCCCCATAAAAACAAATAGGCTTCTTTTGAGAGATTCCACTTCTCCCTGTCCCCAACAGAATGCAGGATATTGAAGTCTTTGGAAAGCAGAAATGAGCCTGAACATTCCAGAAGACCAAAGATTTCGGAAAGAGTCCAATTGCTTTAACTTCTAAAAGATCTACCTAACATTTTTTTTCATTTCATGTGGTCTGTCCCTTTCTGCACCCCATAGATCTTCTGGTGGCCTTTCAGAATGGTCAATTATGTTAATCTTGCCCATGGTCAGGCAGAGTTCTCCATAACGGACTGTCCCATCTCCCTAGGTCCCGGCTCAAAGGCACAGGGTGAACTGGCAGGCAAGGGCATGAGGAAGCCAACCTATTGTTGTTGGTCACTCTGAAACATTGTCACCCTTTTTTTTTTGTTTTAGTAAGCGCGGACATTTTGAAAGAATCCCCCCCACCCCACCACTTCCCCAGGCTCGGCTGAGCCAGAAGTAATTATTGGGGCCCATATTTTGATGAATGGAGTAATTATGTTGGGCTAACAATCCTGTGTGTTTGTATGGATTCAAACCAGTCACCCCCCTGCCCTCTTCCCCGGGTGCATCGTTAACGCCCTCTGATCTCATAAAGACACTGTGGGTTCCTTTTTTTAATCTCAGGTCCATTGAAAAGGGCCTATTTATAGCTGAGGGCCATTATGTACGTTTATGTAAGTGAACAGGAGCAAAGGAATGTGCGCTCACGTGTTTTTTTTCGTGCGCACAAAGACGCAATTAAACGAGGTGTTGTGGTCGTCCCGCAGATTGAAAACATACATGACTGCCTATTCGCAGCGTCACCAATAGCCACCGGGCTCTAAAGATAGACCCGCCTTGTTATCTTTAGAAACACTGCTCTGTCACCGAAATGACTGTTCGCCCCACAAATGAGTTTCCGTCAGTTTGGTGCCCCAAGCTCATTCATTTGTGCCTACTACGGGGCCGGGTCTGATAGGATAAATGGCGCTGGCCTTTTTTGTAGGAGTGTCATATTGATTTGTGGCTCCGTGACATTGTTATAAATAAGTCATGAGGAACCAATTAAAAATGGAATGCCTTCGCAGAACCTTCCCATCCCACACTATCTCTGGCGAACCCACTGGGATAGAGTAGGGCTATTAATGGCTGTTGCACTGCATTCTGCAAGCCTGCATGCTTTTCTTTAATGACTGGTCCCCCCCTATTTTTAGGGCAGTAAAGACATCCTCCTGTCTGTAGGCTGCACTGTGATTAGAGGAGTATTGCTCAGTGTGTCGCACACATGGGAGAGCATCTTGAACCGGCATACCAGCAAACTCCACAGCAGGTAGAGTGCCTTGTAGAAATCTCAGGAACAATTTATTGCTCTGCTGTAGATGCTAACCTTGTCAACTTGTCTGTAACTTTAACTAAAAATCTATTCAGTTCAAATTGCCATTCTAAGCCAAAACCTAACCCAAACACTTGATAATCACGTGGGTTTAATTACTAATTTGTAATTTTCAAGGTAAGCCAAGGTAAGTATACCATCAGAATAAAGTGTAACCTCTCCTACATTCTCATGGAAAAGCAGTCCAGTCCAGTAATATATGTGTTTAGAAGTTGATCAAAATGTTCGATGGCATGGCCAAGCTTTTCCCATTCTGAGTTACAGCTTTAGAAGTGAATCGGCTCACGTTCTACAGGTGGGCAGAGGTTAAGCCTTCTCCAAGAGTTCAAATTTCAGTCCTGTACCCCACGGGCTGCTTACTTTAATTCAACAACCAGACTAATCTCTGCCTGGAAATCGGACCCCACATCTCCAAACCTTCTGCCCTCAAATTTACACCTAAGCAGCACAGATACGGATTACATTCATGAGCGCCCCTTCAAAAGGAACTCGGGTTTTAAAAGCTGTTGAGAGGAGAACAGTTCTCTTGCCACATATCAGTAGCAGAGCACACAGAGCACAGACTCAGACAGAGTTTCCTGGCTGGATGTTTCACAGCTGGAGAGCATGTGTTCATCCTTAGCAATCTCTCTCTTTCTTTCTCACAGTCTCATCCCTGGCCTTTGATTATAAAGACAATGTAGAGAGCACATTCAGACACAGTGGCCTCAGTTCAGTTATTTATACTACACATCATACATGCATTCTTTGTGCCGCCCTGCATTTCTTATTTGGGAAATACATCATATTTAAGGTGAAATAGAGAATATTAAGGATAATCAGTTTAGAATGGAGCTTTTCCTGTGTTCAAAAATGATCAACAGTTATTTACTTTCCTGAGCTGAGTTTGGAACAGGGTTTTTTTCTGTATTCAGGAATGATTAAGAGTTATCTTCTCATGTCATCTGAAATCAGTGGTTCCCAGTACTGGTTTTGGAATACCCTTACACTGCATATTTTCATGTTTCCCATTCTCTAACATACCTGATTCAACTAATCAGCTACCACCAGCTGACAAGGGCGTGTCAGAGAAGGTAAAAGACTAAAACATATGAATAATACAAATATAACTTTTAGCTTTATTCAAGTAGAAGCAACTTCTATCATCAGTATGAACTAATAATGCAGTACTTTGCCACACACCCTAAAAATCCAAATTCACACTAGGACTCACCTGGCTCTGCAAAAGTGATTATTTCGGAGGGCTGCTCATCCTCACGCTCTCCGGTCTCCTCTCCCTCCTCCTCGATCTCCACTGTGCCGTCCTGGGCCACGCGCCCCATGTGCAGCTTGCGCAGGGCATTGAGAAGGGCGGCGCGGGGCACCGGATGGCTGATGTTGGGCCGCGTGTTCAGGTGCAGCATGTTGAGGATGTGCTTCTTCACTGCCTCCACCATGCTGGGCTCTGAGGCCACTGGGTCCTGCTGTAACTGGGCAAGAGCACAAGATGGGCACGGAGTGGCCTCTTGTTCTGTGTCCCGGGACCCAGCCTGAGGCTCCTGCTGCTGCTGCCGCTGAGTCTGGCTCTCCGGTCCTGCGGGCGTTGGGGAGCAGTGGCCGGACAAGCAGCCGGACAGCAGGAGCAGCAGGGTCAGTGCCGGGGCGAAGGAGGAGGAGGAAGAGGAGGACATCCTGGGTATGGGATGAAAGGAGGGTCAGGTGTGGCCACTATCTCACGAATGATGCGCCCCGGAGCTTGCTCGGCCGGCTCCGCTGCCAGCAGCAGCAGTGGACAATCACCCGTCCAGCCTGTTCAAGAGCTGAGCAAACGGGAAACAAGAGGCGTGAAGGCTAAAATAATCCTTATCTGAGAGAAGCAGCCATGGCGACCAAAGCAGAAGGGGTCAGTCAACAGGCGGTCCTGGATGGGAGCGCCCTGGACAGCGACTGGATTCTGCTCCGGAGGTTGAGATTCTGTTTGTCGGAGCTCCCGGGTCCTGGTCCGGGTCCTGAGTCCTGCCTGTGCCGCTGGCCGTGGTCCTGGTGGTCCTGATGGTCCCGGTTCTGGTCCTGCCAAGCTTCGGACAGCAAAGGTGTGGAGCCGTGGGGAAAGCTGACAGAGTGCAGCTTGCTATGCCGGAGTTGAATGGTTTTGTGGAAAGTGGGCAGGGTTAGACAGTTCTCCGACTCTTTCTCTCCCTCTCTCTCTCTCTCTGTGTCTCTCTCCCTCTGTCTTCACTGTGTGTACCCTCTCGCTTTCTCTCTCTCTGTAATTATACCTTCCTCCCCCTGCTTTCCTCCCTCTCAGTTTATTACTATCTTCCTCACTACTTCTGAGTCACTAACTTCTACTTTCCTTTTTTTTATCTTCTCTCTCTCTCCCTCTCTCTCTCTCTCTCTCTCTCTCTCTCTTTCCTCAGCAACTCCCCCGGTAATATGTGTAACAGTTTTTTTTTTCCTTCCCTGGCAAACAGTTCCTAACACTCACGCGTGCATTCACTGTCTCACTTTCCTCCCATCCGTACATCTCTCTCTCTCTCTCTTTCTCTCTCTCTCTCTCTCTCTCTCTCCAGGCATCGATCCATCTGCTGCTGTTCTGCACGGTGTTTTAACTATGTGACGGGATGCACCGTTAGGGGGAGGAGAGGGGCTGACATGGCTGTGTGCACAACACACACATGTGTAAACACACACAGACTCATTCATGCCCTGCCTGTCTCTCTTTCTCTTTATCTCCCTCTTTCTCACTCATACACACACACAAACACACACTTCCTAGAAAGAAGCACAGCTTGGGCATTTCCTCTACCAATGGGGGTGTTCTCTGCACCAAATTAACTACTCAGCATGATATTATCATAGGCCACATGGCTCAAACCACCAGTTTGCTACATATTTAACATTTAATCATTAAACTGAGAGTCTGACTGCTCCGAGGAGTGACGCAAACATATGTTATGTCACCTGTTGGACTTTGCTAAAAATAGCCCCACTTCCAGCCCAGTGCTCACGATGATCAGAGGGAGACGTCAGCAGAAAGAAATATTGCGCTGATTAACTCATTAACTCACTGCAAAGATCAAGCAAGTTAGCCATAATTTTCCACAGATGCTTCTGTCAGGCATGATGCTTGGATAGATCATGGGCATACCTGAGACTACATGCCAACCACAGCTCCGTTCTCCACAGGAGGCATGAGAGACACTGCTTTACTCCCTCTTGTGGTAACAGTGTTCATCCTGTCCATTAGAGAGAGAGAGAGAGAGAAAACAGTAGTGACATATAAGACACATTAAAAAGTAAAGAAAGCTACAATCGTTCACTTCTGACCGGCAGGTTCCACTTTTCTTCAGGAGAGAACGCGCGGGCCAGATTGCGATGATTTTCCAGATGTGCGACGGATTCCAGACGCTATGAGGACAACTGCTGGGTCATGACCTGTGTGTGCATGTGTGAGACTGGAAACAGGGCTAATTTCACAGCAGTACCCACACAGCACGTATAAGTTCAATGTTGACAACCATATTTATACTGACTTTATGGCCAGAGTGGAAACATCAACATTAAAATGTAATTGTTAAACAACATTGATGCAATGTTGATGGTTTGATTGTTTTTATATTGTAAATCAACATTGAAAAGCCAATGTTCATCCAGCGTATCATTTTATTCTAACTTTCTAAATTGAAAAAGCTAGAGACTTAATTTAGGGACCTAGTTTTATCTTTTGAAAATCCATTAAATAAGTAATCCAAGTGGTTGCTGGGGGCTCCTTAAGATGATGAAGGTCTTACAGTCATGTAGAAGAAACAAGCAGGCCATAAACGATAGCACAGTGGGTAACAACCGGCTTGTATACAGAAGATTGGAGGTTTGCTCTCCATGAAGGCTGTGCTGCCATATTGCCTACCTTTGCAATAAATTCTCATGTAGGAATCTACTCGATACTATATGTCTCGAATTTCAAGTAAGGTAAGTGACCCACTGCTGAGACTTTTGCTTCAGTGCTACAGTGCTAAACTTACAGCGTTTTGTGAATGGATAGACTTCATGAAATACAATGACTGGAAAATAAAACAGATACTTGAGCCCAATGGCCATGGGGTTAATAAAATATCAGACTTCTGGCCAATTTTTCACGTATAATGTGGGGCTTGGGTCGAGTTAGGGTTTCTTTTTGAGTTATTTTTATGTAGTAGAACTTGTGCACCCTCACATTCTTTCTCTCTTTCTCCAGAGTTCGAGAAGTGGATGATGAGAAGGATGTGTTGGGCTGGTGGAAAGCTCACAGCAGATCTATTCACTTAGGCTTACAGCTAATCAGAGGAGGGTGGACTATCCAGACATTTTCAGTCACTCAGTTCAGGTACTCAATACCAAAGCAAAACTCTGAATAAACACATCCGTTCAAATCCATCTCTGTTAGTGTGTACAAGAGTTTGGATGGGGATCGGGTTTCATTAGCAGTCAGGTCGGGTCACGTCAGTTTTGGGCTTCAGTTTCATACCTGTGATCATACAGTATATGGACAAAAGTATTGAGACACACTTGTTTCTCAGGGTTTGGGCTAGGCCCCTTACTTCCAGTCAAGGGCAGTCTTAATGCTTCAACATACCAAGACATTTTGGACAACGCCATGCTTCCAACTTTGTGGACACCAGTGCATAAAGCAAGCTCCATAAAAACATGGTTGGATGAGTTTGGTGTGGAAGAACTTGACTGGCCCACACAGAGTCCTGACCTCAACTCCATCCAACACCTTTGGGATGAACTGGAATGGAGATTGCGAGCCAGGCCTTCTCGTCCAACATCAGTGCCTGACCTCATAAATGCTCTACAGAATGAATGGGCACAAATTCCCACTTTAATTCTGCTTTTTTTAACTTCTCTCTTCTGTAACTTCCTAAAAAAGACCTTTCAATCCAAAGGTCTGTCGGTGATGTGTTGTTGTGGGCAGAGCACATGGGCAAACCCCGCCTTCCCCCACCCCCCCTTGGGCATCATCATATCTATTCTGGGCCACGTTGTTCGTAAGTAGATAAGAACACGACGCTGTGCTAGATCATACATACATACAACTCTTAAAATCTTATTCTTAGCACAGCCACATGTTCGCCTGGGCAGTGTGTATGACTGAGCGTGTCTGCGTGCGCATGTGTGGTGGTGAGTATGCTATTTCTGAAAGCTGCCCATAAGGTGCCATCACACATCCCACTGACTGCAGTAGCTCCTCTCTAAAGCTGACACACTCTCTCTCCAGTGCGTGTGAGTAAGAGTGTCCTTAGCAGTCCTGTGGCTCACGTGTTTCACTGTTATGTATTTCGGAGAAACTTTGTTTCTCTCTTTTTGCGCACTGGGTTATACTTACTGTCCTGCTTTTTATAACAGTGCAGGCTCATGTGAAAGTTTGGGCAGCCTTGGTCAAATAAATGTTGAAAAAATGTTGAAAGTTAATAGTTTTATCTGCATAGAACAACGTGACATATTTCAGCAAAGTTTATGCCATAAAATGCAGCATGGCAAATGCTTGGGCACCACTTCAGTCAGTACTTAGCAACAACCCCCCTTGGCTGAAATCACATCCTCCAAATGTTTCTCATAGAACGCGAACAGTAACTTCTTGATTTCAGCTTTCTTCTACTTTACCCTAAAAAATGCTACCAGTTTAGAAATGATCAAAAGTTGTCTTAAATGCCCAGCATGCGCAAAACCTTCAATAATACTGAAGTCTGGACAATGAAGGCCATTTGAAAACTTTCTTGAAGTAGTTCAAGGTTGATTTTGATGTTTTGAAAGAGTGTCTTCTTGTATGATCCAGTTTCTTTTCTTCTCAAGTTTCTTCACTGACTGCAGGATTTCAGCTTCCCTGTAAATGTTAACATTTACAGGGTTCACGCTCTTGACAGTCAGGGATCATAACCTACAATACTGTCTCCTGACAAATCTAGTTTGCTAGAATTAGTAGCTGCTCTGATCAGTAATTAGGTGTTTGACTCCCATACAGCTGGACTCCTATTCATTGTTTTGACCCCAACTTCCCATTCCACTCTCTCAACAATGCCCAACACACATCTGAAACCACTGCCCCCAGCCAGAATCACAAACCTTAAACGTTTATAGGCAATACAGACTAATAAGTACGTCAACTAAACCAAACCTGAAAATCAATTTAACATTATTTTAACTGTTAACTGTTTAAAACAAGCTGGGAAAAAGGAAACGCTCATTTCTAAACCTAAAAACTACCACAATTACCATTCAGTGACTAATGTCTACATTTAAAAGAAACTGTAACATACATTATTCAGAGTTTCGGTCACTTAAGTTGTAATGTCATCCAACTTGCATGTGCTACCGTGTGATGTGACGTGATGTGACTTGGCAGTGTGTTCCCACACAATGGCAATGTTAACCATTTTAATCCACGGATTCTCATTTTTTCTCCAAATGTACCATTGGTGACTGTAACCAAAGAGTTTCATTTTTGTTTAACCAGACTGCAGCACTTGATTCTAAACTTTCTCTGATGGACTGGTGGTTAGGGACTTGCCCCTATGATCGGAAGGTCAAGGGTTCGAATCTCAGGATTGCAGTGGCACCACTGAGGTACTCCCCGGGTGCTCCATCGCTGGCTGCACGCTGCTTCACTTGGTGAATGGGTTAAATGCAGAGAAGAATTTCACACTGTTCACACTGTGTGCTATGCTGTGTCCACACATGACAAAAATGGCCACTTTACACTTTTTACACTTTACAAGTGTTGTGTCGCAAACTTCAGGTGCTGACTTCTGTGATGGGATCACAGAACAGGTTACCTTCTGATGACCCTGACATATAGACAAAGTTACTAGTAATGATCTGGTTACTAGTTAGCTCCAGTGAACAAGAAGCCGTTTTGTTTGATCAGCCACATCTGGAGTCAGGGGAAATTGGGATAAATTTGATTTAAATTTGATTGTCCCGCTGTAAAGATACTTTACAGCGGGACACAGCAATAGCATGCTCAGCTCCAGAGAAATTTCATGAACTATCCAAAGGCTGCCATTCTTCACTGTAGCATTATTAGGTCGAAGCTGAAATTAAGATCAGTGTATCTTGTGCCTATCAAGACTTAAATTCTCAACAGATTGTCTTGGAACGTTTTGCTGATAATTAGGAGGAGGCAGATGTTGCAATGACTAGTGAAGTCCACGCTGTTTCCTAATGGTTTAAATTTAACAGGAATTTGCTTGCATGCGTTGAGCAGCGCTGCATTTTAAGTAATATAGTCATTCAAATTCTTCAGTGGGTTCAAAGCCACATCTTGTTACAAGGTGCTTGGCTCGCGTGCAGCTACATATAGGCCTCAGGGGACAAAAAGGGGGCAAAAAGCCCACCTGCAGTCAAGCAAGACACTCAGACCAGTGTGAATCTTGTATTTGAGGATCCTTCATTGAACTCCCCCCTCTTTGCAGCCTAGATCTGTATCTTGCACTACTCCCTACATAAGGATTTAGCACTTAGGACTCTCCTCTGGTTCTCACATTGTCCTGAAACTCGAGTGTTTCCCCAAATTGTAAGTCACTTTGGATAGAAGTGTCTGCCAAATGAATGTAAGGTAATGTAGTGTAATGAGAAAAGCCCTTAAAAATAGATTCAGAAAGTTGTTCAAAGAACAAGGCACATGGCTGCGTTACCAGGTTTTGCACATTTATATCCATAAACCAGATCATGAGGTGGTGTGCGTTTTACTCACGTTATGGTGAAGTGTAACTGGTGTATGTGTGTGTGTGTGAGATGATGATGTAAGAAGCAGTAAGGAGGTGGCGTGTGAGTTTTGGCAGGATAGTCCTCACCCACTGCTGCTTTCCTCTGAGTCAGAGCCTACGTACTGATAGAGAAGGCAGGTAGGCGGGATCCCTCGATCTCTCTCTCTCTCTCTCTCTCCCCTTCTCTCACTCCAACGCTCTCTCTTTCTACCTTCGCCTCTCACGCTCTCCCTCTCTCTACCTGTTCCTTCACACGCAGTGCTTAGAAGCTCCTTGATCGCCATGGATGACTCATCCCAAGTCATGTTCGTTCTCTTTCACCTCAGACTGCCTCTGCATCTCCTGTGGGAACGACATCCTCACGCTGGCCCTGCCATCAACAGGAAAAAAAAAAAGAAAAAAGAAAAAAAAAAGAGGAACAGCAAACTTTATTAGTCCTCATCAACTTACTTCAACATAAACAGCATCTCTAAGGCATTTACATAACACACACACACGTCCTCGTGATCCAACACAGCAACACCCTCAGCACTAGACGAGTGGAGCGACCCTCACCTCAAAAATGAGTCACTGAGGTGCACAATGCAAAAGGATAGAAAATGACTATTATTCTGATGTTAATTTCTGCAGTAACTTTGTGACTAATCTAGTTTCACCTGAAAGAGCCCATAACACGTGTATACATATATAGCTATATACATATACATATGTCTATATCTATATCTATATCTATATATATATATATAGAGAGAGAGAGAGAGAGAGAGAGAGACACATTTATACACACAACCTTTTAAGCCACTTTTTGTTACTCTCTTTAAGACTGTTATATGCAGCCTAAAAGAGCTCTGTTCTGATTGGCTACCTTTCCTTGAGGCTGGTCCAAAAAGCAGTCTGGACCGACACACTCCAACTTTCAGCAGGGCTAAACTGTTGTCGGCTGTATATGCGGGTATATGAAAATACATACAGTACACAAAATACATTTGACAAAAACAACAAATTCAAAATGAGCTGTTTTAAGGCTGAGTTTCCATTTGTGGACTGTATGGAGCACATTTTAGAAGTCTAACAATGCTTACTATCTATCTTAACCATGTTTATTTTTAAAAAAAAAAAAGCAAAGAAATTCAGTGATACGGGCTCTTTAACATTTTACTTAAAGGATTCCCTTTAACTTTAAGTAAATGGAGTTGAAGCAACCCAGAAATGACTAAGACCCATATGCTGTATAAAGTTCACCCTCTAGACTTTCTGTGTGGGGCTTAGTCACTTTCTGAGTATATAAATATATATATATTTTACATATACATACACACACAGTAATTCACGCGGCAGAATGCACTACACAAGTGGTAAGATCTGCGTGCAGGTGATGTCATCGGCTCGGGGGGGGAGGGGGGGGAGAGAACACATCCTCTCAACACTGAGTCAGAGAAAGCAGTGAGGGAACCCTCTGCGTGTCTGTCATGTCTAAATGTGGACATCCTCTTCAGCTGCTGAATCACGCCTGCTCTGTAGTCTATGCTGCCTCAGTGAGGTAGGTGGGGGGGCTATTTCTGATTACTGCGTGTTTTGATGACACAGCTCAACACGTGGTCCGATGGAATAAGTACAAGTTGATGTGGCTGTTAGTTCTGACAGGGTCTCCATGTTTCTCCACAGTGGTCACAGCTTAATTTGCACTGCCAAAGGCCAGCCGGGAAACACAATGAGGCGAACGTCTAAGTGCTACAGTGCTCCCTAGTGGCTTTTACCAATACATCTTCCAAAAAGGCGAAAAGGGTTCAATGTCAAACGCAAAAAATGTCATTTATAAGAAGCAAACTTAACAGACAAGAGCTCCACATCAAAAAACATTCAACCATCTGAGTCACCAAGAATGCAGATTCCACTGATGGAGGTTTCCTAAATTGCTTCCCACAAACATCCAGTTTTAGATGTTGGTGGGAAGTAATTAAAGTAAATAATCAAAGTAAACAAAGTAAACAATCAAATAACTAAATGAAACAAAAATATAATACACAACCAAATAAAAAGATAAAACACTTTAAAGTCATATACATTTATTCAAACATTCAAAACCATTTTTACGTAATACACATGTACACGAAATATTACAGAAACCAAACTGCAAAGACGCCTCTCTGAACGGCCTGAAAAACATCACATCACGTGAGGCAAAGCGTATTGATGTATATTTCTCATCACAAGGCTCGTATTCACCACATTAGGCTCTGTACTGTTGAATAAATAATTCATTTCCAGATTATCGTTGGCAATCTATCGACTAAAACAGGCCACGCTGCTCATGTGTGCATTTGCGTGACTTAATTTGCTAGCCATGTAATATATTATTTCAGCTATGATAAAATCAGTGCTTACAATCAAGGTAAATCAAGTTAATTCAACATTTACTTTGCACTGTAAAATAAATACCGTAACGTATTGAGCATCGTGAAAATATTTCTTGAAGTATTGTGGTATATTTTTGCCTTATTAACCCCTAATTGCATCCATGAAAGCGGATTTAGGCCTGGAGTTCGGAGCACAGAGCGAAATATGTTATCTCAAGGAGCCACCCATGATGTACAGCAGCTGTGAATGTACACTGATGTACACCTTTGACAATGCTAGTTTGTCGGTGCAGAGTACGTCATGCAAAAAGCAAAAAAAAAAAAAAAACACTCACAAATGAGGTACTCCAAGAAAATGCTTTGGTCTAAGAATAAAACCTTTAGGTTGTTTTTTTTTTTAATTATTTAGCTGTAAATGTTCAGGATACAAGGACTGATTGCTTTCCATTTGTACAGTTAAATAAAGAGAAAAAAAAATAAACGGTCAAAAAAAAAAAATGAGTTACAAGTGCTTCAACAACAGTGTGTTAATAAGTATGACTTCATGCTCTTTCTGCCATCTGCTATAAATCAATGTCCTCACATCTAGAGAATAAACAGCATCACAGTGCATTTTCTCCTTTCCAATGAATTTCATGGACCATGAAAACTGTGGAAACCGAGTTAACATCTTTAAATCATGAACCCAATTTACAGAGCTGAGGCAAGCTAGGTCTTAATTGTATGACTTTTTCAATTACTGCAAAATAACCTAAAATTATTAATATAAAGATATATATTTGTATGTTTTTTCCTTAATGAAAATTTACCATACATTAATTCTACTCCTCTTGGTCAGTGAAGCAAAACTGCATTGCATTCTCTTCAGTGGGGCAAGAGGACTTTTAGAATGGTCTGGCTTTTAGAACGTGGCAAAGCAGAGATATATCCCATGAACCCAAGCGCACTTTTAGCCTGGGGTTCGCTAACCCATAGCTGGCACAATGAATGCCTTTCCACAAAGCACTGTCCTTCCACGTACCTCCTCACTCAGCTGTGCAACAGAAACGAAACCTGCAATATCCTGAGGTTGGCAGTGTGGATTAGCAAGGTCACAACACCAGGCCTTGATGCAGAGAGGCAGTCTGCCTTGGTTACCTTCCCCTTCCCTAGGCAGGACCCCAGCATCATATACTCTCCCAGCTCCTACGATTAAGTGCTAAGAACGCTGTCGCCCGCTAGAAAGGCATACCGCCTGTGATCTGGCGGGCCACCTGCTCCTCCGTGCTCTCCTCCTTCTCGCTCCCGCGCTCCTTGTTCCAGTCCTTTAGGCCCTCGGGGAGTGTGGTGTCCTCATCCATCCCGCCTGTGCCCTCCACAAACTCCTCGTATGTGGACTTCTCCGCAAAAGGCCGCTGGCCCAGAAGCTCCACCATGTCATTCTTATCCAGAACCTCCTTCTCCAGCAGGCGCAACGCCACCTAGTGTGTCAAACACACAACTCAGCTCAAAATTCTAAAAAGACTTACTGCCCTTGATGAAAACTGACGGCATTTCTGCAAGAAAATGCAAAATGTGATTCCGTAGTTGCTATAAAATCAGTGTTCAGAGACACCCAAACACTGATTTTATGGCCAAAAAAATAAGCTTGTGTTTAAAAAAAAAAAAATTCTGCTCACAGCAAGGTATCGAAATGGCGCCTTTTTTGACTCTTCATTCAGCACGCTGCGTTTTACTGCTGAACCACGGAGGGGGGAATTAACTCGCCGTCTGTTACCAAGCCATTTATGATTAAGGACGGCTGAAAATGGGTGGCGTAAACTGCTCTCACCCGAAAACGGGTGGAAAAAAGCATGTGTAGTCGCTGATTGGGCTGATTATCTCTAATTAAACCACAACAAACAGTGACACACGTCTTTTTTTATAACTGACCTGAGCTTTAGTGACCTGAGTTTTTGACACTGCTGTGCTCCGCGTTTTATCGCTGTCCAGCTGCCATGGCTGTGACGTCACAATGCTCGCTCTGAGACTCTCTCTCTGCTACACACTTTTAAGGCAACTCACCCCTCTGCTCTCTCTCTCCATACATTATGGAGGCGACTCGACCACAAGTTTTAAACGATCAATACTCGGCCCCTGATCAACCAATCAAAAATCTGAATACATGTGCCATACACCGGATATTAAAGAACGTTTTAGTGTTGGAATTCAGTACGGGCTCAGACAAGAAGCTGCATCAAAAACCGGGTAGAATAAAAATGATAAGAATAAAACGTAAGAAGAAAAAGAGTGTGACTGCTTCCGCCATTACACTAACAAGCATGTACATCCAGTATCACTGGATATACAAAACTACACCAATCACTATTAAATGTTAAAAATGGCTTTGATCCAGTTTTTTTTCCTTCTGTGCAGTTTCTTACACAGGATGCAAGTATAATTGGGCTTTAACTCTGACACCATTCCCACAATTACATCATATAAACTCCCAATAGTATAGATAATACTGAAAACAATTCAGTTAGTATGGACCATAGTTTTATTCAATTAGTCCTTGGGTTAGCGGCAGGGCATGAACAAATAGAGTGCACAATTCACATATACCTTTTCCACATCGGGCTTCTTCTCTGTCAGCAGCTGCTGTGTGCGCTGATATGCAGTGGAAATGAGGTTTCGAACCTCTGTGTCGATCAGACGGGCTGTGGCCTCACTATAGGGCTTCTCCAAAACCATCTCTCCTTGCCGAGGAAGGTCGAAGGACACCTGGCCCACCTTCTCATTCATCCCAAACTGGACTATCTACAGAGACAAGGAAAGATTAAACAATTTTTAGAAGCCAGTTTCACTGCTCATAAAGTACACCCACCCTACTCACTGTATCTCATTCAATGTATATTTGTGTCCTACTGCTCACTATGTTAAGTGATTTCTAACAGTATACTGTTCATTAGACATATTAAGTATTACTGTACATCTCTACTTTTATCTCTAAATGCATAGCTATTAGCTGAATGCGTGTTAGTTCCAGCAATGATAGCACCTACGGCATTTCTAACTCTGAACTTTTGAGTGTTGCAACTGGCGAAGAGGTTTGCATCCTTCACCTGGGCCCAATAACTGAATCCTGGCAGTGCTACAGTCATCTGTGGCCAAAAGGAGCGTCCAATCTATTTAAACAACCAGGTGTTTTGGCTCTTACTGTGGTCTAGGCTGATACATGCTGGAAAAATAACAATATTCAACATTGACTTAAAACTATTCAATACATCACTCTGCACAGGATATTAAGGGACTAAAGAGAGCGATCAGAACGCTGCACCAGATCAGCTCTACCGTCTCTGCGGCACATTTATACCAGGAGATGAAGGACCAGAGCAACTAGGATCATCAGAGACTCGACTCACTCCAGTAACCAACTGTTTGACCTGCTGAAATCAATCAAATACTACAGGAATTTTATGGCCTAAACAGAGAGGCTCAGGAGGAGCTTCTATACGCAGAACATAAAACGACAGGACACGACACACAACTTTAACTGTTCATTATAACACAAACTGAACTCTCTACCACACTGTATCTCATCTGCTGTCTGTCATTTAAGTCTGTACATCAACCAGCAAACTAACTCACTGCATTTTTATTACCTTAGTTTATATTTTAGTTTAAATATCTCTAATTTCAATTATTTAATAACTTTAGTGCAGAGTCTCAGAGGCCCATTTCATTACCAGTTGCACTTGTATGTATATGTATATGACAAATAAAGAATCTTGAATCTTGTAGTTTGTCAAACCTGCGCATAAGCGCTCTGAGTCACTTTCTTCAGGTCATCCTGTGCCCCGGTGGTGATGCGGCCGAAGAAGATCTCCTCTGCGACACGTCCGCCCAGAGTCATACACATCCTGTCCAGCAGCTGCTCCTTGGTATACAGGTACTGCTCTTTTGGGAGGTACTGAGCGTAGCCCAGACCTTTGCCACGAGGGATGATGGACACCTGAAGAAACAATGACATTTAAGCTTTACAACATGCAAGAGAGCAGACACCAATATGAGGCATATACTATACGATTTTTAATGCAAGATTCAAGTCCCTGCCCATATATCCTCATAAATGCAGCAAAAATATACACATTATGAAGCAGAACCTACATAGTGATTAAATGCAGGGTAAGTAAGAATACTTACTGACTCTCTATGTCTTATATACAATACATGTCAAGGTATGAAAGCACAGAATCTGTTCGGAAGTAAGCAATAGAGTGCTGCCATAGAAATACATTTAACCCTTAGAACATGAGTGGCATGGATCCATGCCCAAAGCGCAACAAATGGTAAGTTATCATCATATGGCAAAACAGCTCCTTATATGGAGGTTCCATCGGTTTGTCAGACGTCATGTTGAGCTCTGTTTGGTGTTCTTATGTCACGCAGAACCAAAGTTATTGCAATTTAAAAAACATGTAATAATAATAACCGCTGCTGGGGATTTAAAAATGGTGTCACAGGCAAATGCCCATAAAGAACAGAAATGCCTAAATTTCTTTTATTTTAGGTCTTAAAAACAAACGGAAAAAACACAAGATTTTGGAACCCGGGAGAATTTTCAGGATAGTCTCCGCCCACAAGTGGGTGGGGAAAGCCCGGAAAGGGAGGGAGTGCGCCAAGCGAAAGAGGAGCGAACAGTGAGCGTGTAGGAGAGCAAACACCGGTTTTAAACTGTTTTTCACCATTTTTATTTGTTGAAATCAGATTTTACTAATACACTCTGAGTTCTAAGGTTTAATTTCAACAAAGATCAAAGAATGAGTGGGAAACACCTTTAGTAGAGGGTCAGCATGTTCCAGGTACCATCCAGCTACTGCATGCCCTGCCTCATGGTATGCTACAGTCTTCTTCTCCTCAGGCTGCAACACCTGCGTCTTCTTCTCCAGGCCTGCACACCCACCAAACTCTCATTACTTTCATTACAATTCAAATTAAACCCCATTCACCCATACTGGAATACTACCCAACACAATGTAGGTGATCTTCTCCAACTGGGATAACCTACAAAGGCCACACTCGCGCACTCACCTCCAATCACACGCTCAATGGCCTGTTCAAAGTGTTTCTGGGTGATAGCATCAGAGAGGTGGCGAGCTGCTATTAAAGCTGCTTCGTTACACACATTAGCAATGTCAGCACCTGCAGAAATTACATTTATAAAACACAAAGCAGACAATAGCACCAGTAATTGGTACATGTATCCTCTAAACTGTCCTATGTATAAGTGAGAGTAAATACAGCATTTAAGATAAGATAAGATAAGATAAGACAAGATAAGATAAGCCTTTATTAGTCTCACAGGTGGGAAATTTGCATTGTTACAGCAGCAAAGTGCAAAGCCAGAGAAGAAAGTAGAAGCAGCATAACCAGTAGAAATAAAGAAAAACTACACAATATAACAATATAATATAAAAAGAACTGTACACTATGCAGAAAAGGTATATTTATAAATACATATGTATGTACACAGTGGGTCTCTTTTAACCTCACCACTGATTTATTACTGTATACACTATTGATACCAATAAAGCTGAAAAGCATTTTATTAGTGTTGAAGACGCCTAACGTCTTACCTGAGAAGCCAGGTGTTAGAGCAGCCATTTTCCTGGCTAGAATCTCTTTGTCCAACTCTGCATCCAGCTTTAAGGGTCTCAGGTGCACTTTGAATATAGAAGCTCTACCTTTAATATCGGGAGGACCTGCATAGTGGGGGAATACACAACAGATAATTAGTGGAGACCACTGTCTGTTTAAAAGGCTAGTGCTAATGAAAAGCACACACTACCAGTCAAAGGTTTTTGCATACCACACGTCTTTACCACTTTATTTTTTCATAAACTTTTTATTCTTGATAAGTACTGGAAAGTTGTTGAGTGAACAACTATAAATGAAAATATGTCAAATAAAACAAGTTTCCTTTATAAGATGCAAAGAATCTGTAACAGTGTATGTCTGATATCCTATTAACTGGTTGTGTGGTGATGCAGAGTCAAATTCTAGACTGTCCTTTAACTTTAAATGCACTTGTTAACTGTTTGATCCCATTGGGTGTCACTAAATAGCTCGTTAAATATCTAACACTTGTCTGGTATTCCACATTATAATTATTTTAGGTAGCTTATTGTAGGTCAGCAGTGATGAATAAAAAAATGACACTTTCAGGCTTATAAAAGTACTCAAATGATTAGCATACTGTAAATGTATTTATTAGCAAAGAGTGTATTTTTAGTAAATATGAAGTGAGTAACATGCACATGTAGAAAATTTCAGTGTGTGCAAAAACTTTTGACTGGTAGTGTATTGTTATATGATGTGACAATTTATCATGTCACTCTATGAATTTAATCATAAAAATCACATTGCCCACCCTCAAGTGAAACAGCTTACATACACGGTTAAGGTCTGCACCACATACCGATGTATATCTGCCTATCAAATCGTCCTGGTCTCATCAGCGCTGGGTCCAGAATGTCTGGTCTGTTCGTGCCGGCCAGGACCACCACGTTGGTGGCAGTATTAAACCCTATATGGAGTAAATATGAGGAAACAACATCCTTAATCTTCAGAAATGAAAGGCAAAAATGCCGCTTCTGTACAACAAGAATCAGTTTATGTGCCCACATCATACACATACCGTCCATCTCCACTAGTAACTGGTTGAGTGTGTTCTCCTGCTCACTCTGGCCCCCAAAATTTCCCCTGCCCCTCTTCCTCCCCACAGCATCAATTTCGTCTATGAAGAGGATGCATGGTGCGTTCTTACGAGCCAAAACAAATAGGTCTCGAACCTGAAGAAATTAAAGAATACAGAAACAGTAAAAGACAGATTAACTAGTTTAAAGCAAGTAAAAAAAAAATGCTGATAATTTCTATTAAGATTCATTCAAGATTCAATATTACTTTTATACTATTATGTACAACACCATACTCCTCCACTGGGTAACAAATGTGGCACCAAGCAGTCAATTATAAGCATAAGACATCACGGATGAAAGGCTATGCTGAGGTCATGTTTATGGTTATGGGAATAAAACATGTAAAACAGTTCTATCCCTTTATACCTCAGTTACCCAGCACGAAGAGGCTAATCAATGAGGCTAAAAGAAGATCAACATGTGGGCTGAAGGAGCTGCAGGCTTGTATGTCACGGGAATGGTCACAAGAAGTACCGGACCAGAACCTGAGTAATCCAAAAATCTGCCCCATCTGGTAGGCTAACACAAAGGAAGCTATTACTCTTGAAAGTCTGCCATGGGTCATGTTTCAAGTATGCAGAAATACCCTCAGGGGATGCTATAGGCATGTGGCAAATATGGTTTTTGTTTTGACAGGTTAACTTGTTCGACTTAAATGTGAAGAACATTCAGGAATGATCACATTATATAATAAATAGATCTTTATTCAAGGCCACTGTCAATAGAATAAAGTGTAAAGTGAAAGTGACCATTCTGTCATACGTGAACACACCACAGCACACAGTGTGAACAGCACGATATTCTTCCTCTACATTTAACCCATTCACCAAGTGAAGCAGAGGTCAGCCAGGAACACAGCGCCCGGGAGCAGTGTGTGGGGACGGTACCTTGCTCAAGAGTACCTCAGAGGTGCCACTAGCAGTCTTGGGATATGGCCAAAATATAAAGTCTATATAGGATATGGGCTTCTTGCGGTGAATTCACCTACCCTGGCTGGGCCAACACCCACAAACATCTCCAGGAACTCAGAGCCGTTAACCGTGATGAAGGGAACGTTAGCTTCACCTGCTGTGGCCTTCGCTAGCAGAGTCTTTCCAGTACCAGGTGGTCCAGTCAGAATGGCTCCCTAAACCACAGAGAGTCAGAGGAAGATAGGTCATTTAGGTAATTAGGCAATATCTTTAAAACAAAAAATTCTGAATAGTAAAGCATCGACCTGAATGCGTTAATTCGTTTACATTTACAGCATGTGGCAGATGTAGTCCATAAGAAAACAAGCCCCTCACACTAGTAAGCCTGAACTTAAAAGTATGAGCTGCTAGAATATTAAGATTCTACCAGAAAATAAGACTCCACCAGGGACCAATCAGATCACACACACAGAAGACAATTCAACTTCTATTGCAGATGTTATAATTGACACATAGACAGATGGAACAGATAGACAGACAGCCAGATAGGGAGACAGATAACAGACAGACAGATAGAAAGATCAATAGATAGATAGATAGACAGAACAATAGATAGATAGATAGTTAATACAGTATATGTTTAGAGTTGATTTGTTACCTTTGGGATCTTGGCGCCCAGATCCTGGTACTGCTTTGGGTTCTTGAGGAAGTTCACAAACTCCATGATCTCCAGCTTGGCCTCCTCGCAGCCAGCAACATCCTTGAATTTTACGTCAATCTCATCCCGCAGCACTTTGGCCGTGGTCTCACTGACACTAAACAAACCACCCATGCCCCTGCCGGGCCGGCCGGCGCCTGCAGGTCCTCTCCGCAGCATGAAGAGCAGGAAGCCGATGATCAGCACAGTGGGCAGCATGCTCAGGAGGAAAGACCTGGAGAGGAAAGCTCTTTTATTGGATTTATTTAGACTTTATATTTTATATTGTTTTTGTCTTTGTGTCTCGGTGCGGTCGTAACATAAGAAATTTCCCCCAGGATCAATAAAGTTTACTGATAGTCTCATGTCATGTGTTCAAACGTAGTGATAATTGTGTTCATTTCTTTGACTGCAGTGATAAAAATGTCCACATGTTCAGTGTGCATTTGGTCTTACCCATCACTCTCAGTGGAGTACACCACCGGCAGTCTGTTCTCTCCTTCAATGCCTAGCTCCAACTGAGCAGTCTCGAGATTCCGCTCAAAAGTATCCACACTGCCAATGTTGAACCACACATATTGCTGCAAAAACAACACTGCCGTTAAGTCAAACAGCACTTTAGCAAAGAATAATACATTACATTTAACATTCACGTCAGTGGAGCAATTTAAATTAACAATTTAAAATAACTGGATTATTAAACTAATTTCATTTGACTTATACTGTCTGCAAAGGACAACTAACCCCATCAACCGGTGCTTTCCCCGGTGGGAAGACCACTTTCACATAGCGCTTGTTCACAACCTCCAACCTGTCAACCTGCAAGAACACAAATCAGCACTCCAATACCAGACATTTGTGCACAATTAAAATACCACAGCCAAAAATAGAATCTGCGACTACAAACTCACAACTCCTTTTGCCAGGTAGCCGTTCACAAAGTCCTTCCAGGTGACTTCTTTCCCCCCATCCCGTAAGAAGAAATAGTATGTGACTGCCGACCAGAAAGCTGCAGCACTTAGGAAGTACATGCGGAACTCCTTGTCGTCCCATGGAATTTCACCCTGTAAAAAAAAAGATGTATCATTAAAGGCATTTCAAAACTTATGTTGATATTTTATGTAAGTTTAGGATAACAAATCTGTGGAAATATCACACCCACAACAAACCAATACACCATTAATGGTGAATACCCCTCTTGCTGGGGTACCAAATCAGGGTTGTTTAGTGTGTTGGGAAAGGGACCCCGGTCCTCAGTCAGGTTATGAACAGTTTTGTATTAGGATTTGTGGAATGATGCCATATGGTCAACATTTAGCATGAGTCATAAAAACAGGGGCCAAACCTTCTGGAGACGACTGTACCAGGTGGAATCATCCTTTCTTCCTCCCCGTTTACCACCTCCACCTCCACCACCTCCCCCTCCTTCAGATTTTCCAGAAGTCTTCTGGACATTGTTTGGCTTGGTCTCTGATTTCAAAGAAAGAAAAAAAAATCACTCAGCTGATTATTGTTTCAAGTCTGGTCAAAATGTATGCAGTCAGTGAAATCATATAT
>JBBPCZ010000042.1:27448802-27460662 GCA_037974445.1 Brycinus macrolepidotus
TAGCTTTAAATGAACTGTTTCATCACTTAATAGCTCATTAAACACTTGTCTGGTGATCCACATTATAATTATACTTATTTTAGGTGGCTTTTTGTAGGTCAGTAGAGATAAAAAATGTAATTGTGGATTAATAAAGGCACTCAAGTGGGGAACATACTGTAATTTTATTTATTAGCAAAGAATATGGAGTGCATTTTCAGTGAACATTAAGTGAGTAACATGCAAATGTAGAAGATCTCAGTGTGTGCAAAAAACGTTTGATTGAAAGTGGATATTTACAATCTTTCTGAAGCATTCAGTGTTTTGCTGACAGGCTAGCGAAGTTATTTTAGCCTACCACAGGCAGTGACTTTACATGCATGTGTTTGTCTTGCCTCCACCTCGACAGCCAAAGCAAAGCAGCTGATGACGAAGGACGGCTTTATGATGTATCTGCATCAGCCCGAGGGTCTGATAATGAACCCAGCCCATAAGAGTGTGTACCAGGACATGAAGCAGCCACTGAACCACTACTTCATCTCCTCCTCTCATAACACCTACCTAATGGACGACCAGCTGAAGGGCCCCAGCAGCACTGAGGCCTATATACGGTATGTATGATACTGTCTGTTCTCTAATACACACACACACACAAACACACACACACACACACACCTCATTCATAAAAGGGTGGTGGTGGCCTAGTAGATAGGAGTCCTTCCTCTGGACCAAGAGGTCATGGGTTCGAATCCTACCTTCAGCATAGCACCACTGGGTTCCTGAGCAAGACCCTTAACCCCAAGTTGCTTCAGGGAGACTGTCCCCTGTTGTTAGGGAATGGAAGTCACTTTGGATAAAAGCGTCTGCGAAATGCCGTAAATGTACACTAACACACACACACACACACACACACTAACACATGCACGCATAAGTATCACTGTAATTGTGAGGACATTCCATTCCATTGACTGTAATACTGTAATAACCTCAGTAATACAACACCTACATTAAAACCTAACCTTAACCTCAGTAATCAGATAGCAATCGTTCTGCTCTTTTAGTTTTTCCTTAAAAGGTTGAATTTGTGGTGAAAAAGGCATGTTTTCTTGGGAGAACCGGCAAAATGTTGTTCCAGTATTCCTATCATCATAGGGACATTTGGTCTTCACAAAGAGATAAATACCCACACAAAGAAATAAACACACACACACTCAACTTGGACTCTAAAGCTATAATTCAGTGTGTTTTCTGCAGTTAGACTGACTCTTCCACCCTTTTTGTACCAGTTTGTTTTTCTGAAGTTCATCTTTTTATGTTTAGATCATAACATCTTACATAAATCCTTGTTAAAAGAAAGCTCAAACATTTTTCATTCTGACCTCTATCTTCCTTCTGTCGCATGAAATTGCTGCAAACAATGTTTTTTTTTAAAATTTTGTACAAAAAAAAAAGAAAAAAAAAGTTGACCGGTAGCTAACATTTAATGAATGAATTGCTACCCTTTGGATTCTAACACTGATTTGAGTAAAACGTTTTTTTAATATTATTATTACCCGTGACTGAACTGTAACAGAGCCCTGATGAAGAGCTGCCGCTGCGTGGAGCTGGACATTTGGGACGGTTCTGATGGGGAACCGGTCATATACCACGGCTACACACTCACCTCCAAGATCCTGTTCAAAGATGCCATCAAAGCTATCAAGGAATACGCCTTCAAGGTAGGTTCTGTCAGATGTGGAGACAAATGAGTCGTACAGGATATCTGCTTACCTAGATGGCACTGATGATGCAGAAGATCCAGCCCTAATAAGTCTACATTCCCACCCACATGTATCCTAAAGTTTCTCCTGGTTGTCTGGCCCTGCAGTACAAACCATTTTAAAGGGTCAAACGAGGTCACGTGTCTGTTTCTCATCAGACGTCAGAGTATCCGGTGATCCTGTCCTTGGAGAATCACTGTAGTGTGGAGCAGCAGAAGCTGATGGCCCAACACATGACCTCCATCCTGGGCAGCGCTCTTCTCACTAAACCTCTGGGAGACCACATGCCTACAGAGCTCCCCTCTCCAGAGGTGGGTCACTACTCAGATCACAAAGCGTTTAACCGCATAGACATCGCAGTATTTGCAGGCAGTGATGAAATCATGATGTTATTTTAAATTCATCATTTTTTAATAATGCCGGGCAACTATTAACATTTTTAATCGCGATTAATTGCATGATTTTCTGCGACTGAGTTCAAAAGTAGTGTATTGCACACTTTTGTTTTAAAAGTACTGCTATATGAACAAAAGTGCAATAACATTTGGTTTGCAAACACCTTAAACAAATACGGTGCTTTTTAACAGCAGTATTCCCTTTAACAAAGCTGCGGTTCAAATATTTCTTGTAAATCTCAACTTAAACATTAATATAATCAAATCAAATATGAAACCAAAGCTATTTTCCACTGCCAGGGCATTCACGTTTTATCTAGTTTGTTATAGAAAAACAAGTGTAGTGAAGTGGTGGAGCACAAAAAAAGCAACGGACTTTCAAAATAATACTACTAAAAAAAACTGTGTTAATGCACGATGAAATAATTGTCTGCGTTAAGTAAATAATGCGTTAACGCGATAACACGTTAACTTGCCCAGCCCTATTTCTTAATCATAGCTCATAGAAGTTCTTTTCAATCTATACAAGGCTTATGTTTGTATTTTATCATGATTTGAATTTGATGAAAAGTTACTGCTTTGCTGAGTTTTTAGCATTGTTGAGTATAAAAACAAATGGGAATGTAATTACTGTGTAATAATTGTGTAATTATATAATTATATTTAAATAGTGCAGTTTAAGGACAGTAATCACTGAGGGCTTCTTAGGAACAGTCCAGGTCTGACCAACATCACCAACATTGCTAACAATGAATGTAAGCTCATGACTGCCTCGCTGGGTTGTACAAGTGATGTAATAAATCTTTCTAGTTTGCATGATAACCACACTTGCATTTATGAAAAGTGGCCCTTTAGTGCAGTTGGCTGCTGGCCAGATGTTTTGTTTTCTCACTGACACACCTTGAAAGAGCAAATGCCTCAGTTTGTTCAGTAGGTAATAGAGTGTCAGATACTGAAACACATGAGCAAATGTAGATTAAATTACTTAAGATTTTTTTTCTGAGGCAAGAGAGGATAGAAACCCATTCCTGCCAGACAAAAAAATGCCTCTTTCCTTTTTTCTTCTTTCTATCTTTATTTCTTATTCTGGAGTTCATGTGTCAAAATTTTGGCTTAATAAAGGCTTATTCTCTCAAAATAACGCCTCACTTTTCCCAATAATCTGGCACTATCTCTTGAAATTATGACTTCTTTTGCCTAAGTATTTCTTTTCAAGAAATTATTTCTGGACATTAAGAATTACACCACCAGTCAAACGTTTTTGCACACCACAGGTTTTTAACCACTTATCCATTTATTTCATAAACTGCAGATTTTTATTCTTGTTAAGCGTTGGAAAGTTGTTGAGTGAACAACTGTAAATGAAACTATGTCAAATAAACCAAGTTTTCTTTATAAGATGAAAGACTCTGTAACAGTGCATGTCTGACATCCTATTAACTGGTTGTGTGGTGATGCAGAGAGTCACATTCTAGACTGTCCTTTAACTTTAAATGCACTCGTTAACGGTTTCATCACTTAATAGTTATAATAGGTGACTTTTTATGGGTCAGTAGGGATGAATAATAAATGTAATTTTCTGGGTAATGAAGGTACTCAAATGGTGAATATAGTGCAAATATTTTTGGCAGCAAAGAATATTGAGTGTATTTTTAGTAAATGTTAAGTGAGTGGAAAATCTCAGTCTGTGCAAAAACTTTTGACTGGTAGTGCTGGACTGGAGTGGACTGCTGGCTGAAATAGAGACAAAGGAAAAAGCAGATGAGATCTTCTCCTCTACCCAGTTGGAATGGGCTTCCATAAGTGTGTGATGACTTGGAGATGCAGTTTTAGAAGCTACGTTAACCTTGTTCCTCCACTACGAAACTAAAGGCGTGAGGGTGAAGGGTGTAAATGACATTTTTCTTCAAACTGTTCCCTTAAAAGCTCTCTGTCTGGTAATAGAAACTAAGCAGAGGTGGGGGGTGTTATAGCCTGCTGGCACAGGTACCTTTTCTCATCCCTGAATTCCTCACGGTATGTTAGGAATGCGTGTGGCTGGGGTTGCTTTTTCTCCTCAGCCTCTTTACAGCAACCTGGAATTATTTAACCCTTAGATGTCTACAGTAACAGTCATTTTCAAACTACTCCTCACTCACACTCCAACAAAAAGCACCTCTACTGCCTCTTAGGCATAGACGGCCAATCTGTTCTGCAGTTATTAAGTCTAGGCCTTCTATTGTTAGTCTCCATAGAGTCTCTCCATAGAGTTCCTCTTTTGAGTCTTGGTTCCTCCTGGGGTTTCTTCCTCCAGGCGAGGGAGTTTTTCCTCGCCTCTGTTGCTCACTAGGGCCTCGGACCTGGATTCTGTAAAGCTACTTCGTGACAACATTAAAATTGAATTGAATTGAATTAAATTATGCTGTAATGTTCAAATGCGGTTGCAGAATAATTCAAATCATGGAATGAATTACAGTGCAGTTTTGCATTCAGAGGGTGGTGCGTGGACATGTAAAGATTTCTATGAGTTATTGGTTTCCACAGATGTTCTCAGATTTTAATGAAATACGAGAAGCACATAATTCATATCAAAGTTCTTCTCACTCACTGCTCCATACTTGGGCCGTTGATGGTTCGAAGGGTTAATAGTGGTGTGTTTTATTACAGTCTGGTGGTTATGCACATCCTGAAATGACACACTGGCACCCATCGCCCATAATAACCCTGGAGTTGTTTTGCAGGGGAATGGGTAATTGTAGCTGGCCTATTGTTTTGCTCTATTCACCGCAGTCAAGGTGTGCCTTCGGTTTCTGACCTACTTCAACAATGGAGTAGATGAGGTGGCTTACTATCTTCTAAACCTTTTTTGCCTTCAGGTTTTAAAAGAATGCTTCATCCCAAAACGTGTTTTAGCATTTAAGGATAAGTGGGTTGTGTATAGTTTCCTGTAAAGGACACTAGGAGTGCCCCCATTAGCTTGGTGCTGATCATTGTTCCTCTCTCAGGAGTTGAAGGGCCAGTTTCTGGTCAAAGGGAAGCGGCTGAATAAACTGGAGACCGTGTTCTCGGACCATTCCGCGGCCGAGGAGGAGGAGACCGTGACGGAGGAGGAGGACTGTCGTGATGACGAAGAGGAGAGTGAAAAGACGTCCTCAAAAGTATGTAATTACTCCAGCGATTCAATTGAGTCGTGATTCTTTATGAATGAGTCAGTGCAATATAAAATGTTTTATCCATTACAAATAAAGTGACCCGTACCCGAGCTGGGCCTAAAGTGGACCGCAGCTGAGCCGACTGCGTCACTGCTTTCTGATTGGTTGAAATGTTGTCATCACAACAGTAAAAGTGCTACTGACTATTTAGGCTGAAGATAAATTTCAGTGGGAGTTCTCTATGACGCTAACAAATTTATCTTTAACATTGTGGGAAACGTGAAGGTGTACCAGTTTGATTTTTCCAGTGCAAATGAGAATTATCTTTAAAAATGCGCTGAATGTGACCATATCCTCAGCCAGGCTCTGCCTCCTTCTGTTTGTTTTTGTCATCTTCTCTGTTTTTTGAAGGTTCCTCCCTGACTTGTCCCACCCCATCTTGTCCCCACCCCAAGTCCTACATTGCAAAAAAAAATGTAAAAAATTAAGTAAAATAAAAACAAAAGAAGAGCTACTGGAATCAAGCAAAATGATCTGCCAATACAGTGAGAAAATTTGACTCGATAAGCTTTCTTAAAACAAGAAAAAGTATAGATAAATAATCTAAAAACTAGATTATTTATCTTACATAGTCAAGTCAGTTGTTTTTAACCCTTAGAACGCGAGCCGCACAGATCCGTGCCAGCAGCGCAGCAAATGGTAAATTGTCATCATGTGGCAAAACAGCTCCTTATATGGAAGTTCTTCCGGTTTGTGTTGATGCTCGAGGTGCCAGACGTCATGCTGAGCTTTGTTTGGTGTTCCTGTGTCACGTAGAACCAAAGTTATTGTACCGCTACTGGGGTTTTAAAAATGCTGTCACACACAAATGCCCATAAAGAACAAAAATGCACAAATGTCTTTTATTTTTGGTCTTAGAAACAAACGAAAAAACACAAGATTTTTGAACCCGGGAGAACTTTCAGGATAGTCTCCACCCCCAAGTGCCAAGTGGGTGGGGAAGACCCGCAAAGGGGGTGGGGGGCGGAGAGTGTGTAGGAGAGCAAACGCTGATTTTAGGCTGTTTTACACTGTTTTTATTTGATGAAATCAGATTTTACTAATAAGATTATTATTAGACCCCTTGTTAGATCAATTGTGTTATTTGTCTCTTGAAAATTCTTTTCAGTCCCTTGCACGTATCCTGAGTAGGTTCACGTACCACTAACACCAAACAGGACAGTCCTGATCACTCATTTTAAACTATGTATGGCCTTAGAAAACGAAGAAGCTGAAACTAGCCAAGGAGCTCTCAGACCTCGTCATCTACTGCAAAAGTGTTGAGTTTGATGGATTTGAGCATGCACGGAACAAGCAGGCCTTTTACGAGATGTCCTCCTTTAAAGAGGGGGACGCACTGAAGCTTGCAGAGAAGTCTGGTAAGATACAAATGACTGAAAGATGCTTGAAAATATCAGCTACTGTGTCGTTCATATATAAAGAGCTTCACTGTGTATTTACTGTTTTACAGCTAATGAGTACATTCACCATAATGTGGACAAGCTGAGCAGAATTTACCCATCCGCATTCAGGACAGAGTCCTCCAACTTTAACCCAGTGCCTCTGTGGAACGCAGGCTGCCAGATAGGTGATTAACTTTCAACTTATTTTGTAATCCAGTTTGATCAGTCGTGTAGTCTTGTTACTGTAAAAGACCTCTCTGTTGTTCGAGAAGTCCAGTTATTGTTGTATGTACAATGACTTGTCCCCCAACTGGCTCTTTGCAAAGTTTTGCCTTGTTTTCTTCAGTCATCTTTTACATCACACATGTAAAAGAATGACTCCTGCACATTTAACCTCGGATCCAGGAAGCCAGTGCTTCGGCTACATTTAATAGCGATTGGAAACTTAACGCTTGAGTTCATTTGAGTCCATGGCTTGATTTTATTTGACTTTGATCAGAATCACATTTAACAGCAGTCAGAATCCTATGTTTCAAGCACATTTAACAACAAAAAATGGATCTATATAGCAGACAGGCATGAAATGCGGTGTGATTGGAATGCCATAGAATGACTCCTGCACATTTAAACTCCATCGAAATCCAGTTGCTCAGGTATATTTAGTATATTTAGTGGCAGAATCCCTTGGCCCAAGCTCATTTAACAGCAATTGGAGTCCTATGGCCCCGGTACATTTAACAGAAATCGGAGTTACATAACAGCCAAGCATGAAATGCGGTGTGCTTGGAATTCCATAGAATGACTCCTGCACATTTAATCGCCATCCAGTGGCTCGGGTACTTTTAATAGTGATCGGAAACCCATTCCTTGAGTCCATATAATCTCAGTCAGAATCCCATGGCTCAAGTATGTTTGACTTTGATCGTAATCACATTTAACAGCGACTGGAATCCTGTGGCGCAAGCACATTTAACAGCAGCTGAAATTCCGTGGCCCAAGCTCATTCAACAGAAATCGGAATTATATAGCAGCCAAGCATGAAATGCAATGTGCTGAATTCCACAGAATGACTCCTGCACATTTAACCTCCATCAGAATCCAGTGGCTCGGATACTTTTAATAGAGTTCATTTAATCTCAATCAGAATAATCTGGCTTGAGTATATATATATAAGTGGTAAAAACCTGTGGTGTACACAGAGCAGCACACTCCATCAGTGAGACGAATAACGTTGATGGTTCACTTCCAACACACTGTGAGTCGAACCATTTGCTGAATCATAGATTTTGGTTTGGATTCTTAGATCACTACACTACTCACTTTCATGGCCTTATTATTGGCCAGCTCAGAACCACAAACTTTATTTTTCCTTTTAATACATTAACAGTATTTGTTTCATCACTTGACTGTCAAATATAACTGTCAGGAACTGATCCCACTGTTTGCCCAGTGTAGCTTGGAGGATGAACCCAAACGCGGAGTGACACGTAAGAGTCTGGATATCCAAGCAGTTTAGTATGAGAACGCTCTCCACAGAGTCGAGATTCCCACCGGAATCCACGTTCTCACTCGCACACACAGTCAAGGTAAATAAGGCTTTAGAAAGCAAAGTACTCACGGTACCGTAGAGTAATCAGAGAAGAGGGTGACTCGGGCAAAGCAGAATGCAATGACTGAGCAATGGAGTACCTTTCCATCCGGGTTAAATACCGCGTGACGCGCATCACTTCCGGTTCCACGTGCGTGTCACGGACTGGTGGGCGTGACAATAACGCTGTGTGATGTGTATCACTCTTTCTCTTTCAGTGGCCCTCAACTTCCAGACGCCGAGCACAGAGATGGACCTGAACCAGGGCCTGTTTGGCCAGAACGGGCTGTGCGGTTACATCCTGAAACCAGCCTACCTAAGAGACAGGGCAACAGAGTTCGACCCCATCACTCTCACCAGGGGACCGTGGCTCAAGCACAAGGAGTTTCATGTGATGGTGAGTCAAAGGCCAAAATGCGTAGCTTTGCGATCAACTTTTGTCCATGTTTTTAATAACGGTGTGTCTTTCAGTGTTAGAAACCACATAAGCAAGTCTGTTAGAGATTACTGAACAACTTAACATAGTTTGAGGCAAGTGTGTGATGATTTAGTTTGTAGCAAAAAGTAAAAACAAAGAAGAATATAAACATAACTACATTGCATTTCTGCGAGAAAATGCAAAGTGTGATTGTGTATTTGCTATAAAACCAGTGTTTAGAGACACTCAACATTGCTTTCATGGCCAAAAAACCTGCTGTCTATTACCAAGCCATTTATGGTTTAGGATGGCTGAAAATGGGTGGAGCAACCCACTCTCGCCCGAAAATGGGTGGGAAAAAGCATGCGCAGCCGCATTCACGGGCTGATTATTTTTCGTTAAACTACAACAAACAGTGACACACGTCTTTTTTTTTTTTATAACTAGTCTGAGCTTTAGTGTCTTAAAGTCTCTGAGTCTTCTGTGTTTTTAGCTCCAGGACAGACTTGCAAAGCATTTTCGGGTGCCATAGTCGTAATGTCACAATGCTACGAGACTCTCTCTCCCATACACACTGTAAAGGTGACTCGACCCACTGCTCTCTCTCCCCATACATTACGGAGGCAACACAACTACAAATATCAAAATTTTCAATCATCAGTACTCGGCTCCTATTCAACTGATCACATGCGCTGTACACTGAATATTAATGAACTTTTTAGCATTGGAATTTTGCCAAAATTCAATACAGGCTCAGACGAGAAGCGGCACCTTTTTTGGCTATGAAATGAATAATAATAAAGAGAAAACTTAAGAAGAACAGTAGTATAATCAATAAAGAATATAAACTGGCCGTGGTTTCTCCTAACCCCATGTGTTGTGCTCTCATTGGCTGTAGCTCATCACCCCACTCACTGCCAGTCATAACACTTTTCACACCGCAGGCTCTGGACTTGCCGACAGGTCCAGATGTTAAGCATGCTGCATATCTGTCAGGGGTCTGTGAGGCATCTGCATTCATCTCGAACACCATCTTTAAACAATTTACACATGTTTAGAGCCGATTTGCGAGTAGTGAGCGCTGACTTGCCTCTGAAATGGAGTCTTTGTCTGCGATTTGCAAAAAATGGAAAATCTGGTCTAAAATTGTGTAGTGAGAATTATAGCCTCATAGCTCCAATGCAAGATTAAATAAGCAAGCTTCAGACACCAAATGTATTTAGACTGATGAAGAACTAATTAGGGATTATGGGGGAAAATGTGTAGATTTGATTGGAACCATTGCTTTAACAGAAAACAATCAAATCAAAAAAAACAAAAAACTAAACCATCCAACTACTTTCTAAAAGTGAAGGCATTAGAGACGGAAAGCTTAGGTCTATGACAGCATTCTAGCGTCAAATCAAACTTCTTTGGGATGACAACATAGTGACGAGTCTCTTTTTAGGAATTTTGAGATATAATTGCATTGCAAAGACATAGTAATAATTAATATCCATCACCTGAGCCACGTCATTCACTTCGAGATGCATTGTGTTGTGCAGCTGGATGGAATCTAATTAGAATTGGAAGCTCTAACCAAAGGACAACCGTTCAGACACCTTAAATAAACATTATCATTCCAGCATGTGCACACTATTCACAGTGAACATTGTAAGCAAAACCAGTTTCACCTCTTAGAAAGAATGTAGTTCACATGTTGGATGGTTTAGTAAATGTTTCATTATTTCATTGTTTTCTGTTAAAGTAATGGTTTCAGTCAATCAAATAAAAACATTTTACTAAACCATCCAACATGTGAACTACTTTCTAAAAGTGAAACCGGTTTTGGGTACAGTGTTGACATACATGCTAATGATAATGATGTTTATTTAATGTATCTGGACTGTTGTCCTTGGGTTAGAGCTTCCAATGCTAATTAGATCCCATACAGCTGCACAACACAAGACATCTAGAAGTGAAAGATGCGTCTCTGGCAATTACCATGCCTTTGCAATTCAATTATTTCTTTTAAATTCCTGAAAAGAGACTCATCCGTATGAATTGCTAGCTAGAGAGCCATGCACTAGGCTGCTCAGCCTTATAAATATCCTCTGTTACGGGTTAGCATGATTTATTTTCTTGTCGTCTGCCCAATAAAGTATGATTTGACCCTAGAATGCTGTCATGGAAGTCAGCTATCCATCTCTAATGCTTTCATTTACTATGCTTTGTAACTGGGGTGGCATTTGAAACAAACGTACTGTATAAACAAAGCTATTTTGATTGATTTTATTTCTCTCCAGGTGATCTCAGCCCAGCAGTTACCCAAAGTGAGCGAAAAAACATCATCGATCGTGGATCCTCTGGTGCGAGTGGAGATCCATGGAGTGCCAGCAGATACAGCAGAGAAAGAAACACGGCACATTCAAAACAATGGTACTGCACCTTTTCTCCACTGCTTCTGCATTTGCTACTTACACACTGATCAACACTGCATGTACTTTTGAAAGGTGTGTGAAACCCTGTTGAAAGAGAATGTTGTGTTGAGGCTGGTTTCCCTGGTATAGGATTGCTAATAGCAAAGCCGGACAACATTCTACAATTAATACAGAAGCCAAGCTCAATATAAACAATACTCTGATAAAGCCAAGCAAACTTCTGCAAGCCACTTCCTGAGGAAGTGAAGGCATGTAGTTTCACTCCATTTTATGTGTCTAATAATAATCATGAAACTTATATTCTGCAGGAAGTTCTCACACAGAGTTCAGCAGCAGTTTTATGTACACGGATCAGCCATAACATTAAAACCTCCCAGCTGGTATAGTGTAGGCCCCCTCGTGCCTCCAGAACAGCTCTGACCCATCGAAGCATGGACTTCACCAGACCTCTGAAGGGGTACTATGGTATCTGCACCAGGACACCAGGACGTTAGCAGCACATACATACACAAACACACACACACACACACACACACACAAACACACACACACACACTCTTCTGATCACGCACCTGTGGGATAAGCTGGACAAAGTAGTCTGAGCCATCAGAACTTTTGTGTGTGTGTGTGTGTGTGTGTGTGTGTGTGTATATATATACATACACTCAACAAAAATATAAACGCAACACTTTTGTTTTTGCTCCCATTTTTCATGAGATGGACTTAA
>JBBPCZ010000042.1:27500893-27515929 GCA_037974445.1 Brycinus macrolepidotus
TTGCTGATAAGCTGACAATTGACATGCTCATATATATATATATATATGAGCATGTCAATTGTCAGCTTATCAGCAAAGGTGATGCTGTTATAGTAATGGACCACGATGACAGCTTATGACACCTGTCATGTCACCTGTATGGCATGGTTATGTCAGCATTATGTAGCAAGGTTCAAGTAAAGTGACACCAAAAAATGAAAAGATGGAACTATACACAAAGTAATTAGTGTTCATTAATACAAAAAATGTCTAGAATGGATAAGGATGAGTTCTTAGTTCTTACAGATATAATAGGTGGTACAGTAAATGACAATATAGACCAGTATAAACATCACTTTTAGATTCTATAGCTTCTAGAAAAGTTTGCCTTTCATATAACACCACAACAGTAACTCCAGACACACCAGTACCACTGCAGAAAAACGTCACACTGTCCATGTCATCACCTGACCTCGCAGTATGCTGATGAGAACATCAGAAAGCCAACATACTGAACCTTTTCATCCTCAGAAATCCTTCACATGTGATGTTTCCCATCCAGCACTGTAGAAAATGAGCTGCTTCACAATCAATTACAGCAGCTGACTCTTAAGTACAGGCCTCCCTTTCTGGTACAGAAAAAAACACGTAGTTAAACTACACCTCTTCATTCTCAATTTGTTGCTAATTAGAAGAGCGTTGAAATACGTCACAACTTTTCTTCGAGGGAAAACATCTGCGTAACAATGTTCAGAGGGAAAACAACTCAGAAAACATGTACTTGTATGCTCATACTGCTATACAAAGAATACAACATGAAAGACCTAAGAGTAGATCCATTTATATTTGGGCTGTAAGCCACCAGGACCATGACACATAACTGTATACAGTACTTGTTAAAACTACTATTTTAAAGTGCCTACCGCAGTGGCTCACATTCTAACACACATGTACTTTAGTGTTGGGGCCAGTTTCAAGAACAACTGTTACCATTTCACCTACCCAAGCTCCGCCCACAAGTGTGTTCCTGTTGCTGCCAGATTGGACAAGTTTAATGGAATGCCAGCAAAAATCCCATTCAACTTGGTGTTTGTACCGTGTGCAAGCACGTTTGACCCCAAAGTCCGGGTTTGACTACTGTTTTTGTTCCACACTAGGGCTATCACAGAAGGCCGCAATATGCAAATAAGCCTCTAACAAATCACGATGTTTCTGATAGGGTGACCAATTACAGCTCCAGGTGAGTTACTGGCTGTTCTGATGAATCGTGGTCTTCATGTAATCCAACAAAAGTCTAATTTTTAACATTTAAAGGTGTTGGCGAATTGGTGCATCAATAACCGCTGTAGCTAGAATAAGTACATATATTTAAATGTGTCGGTTTTGTGACATCACAATAATTACGGTTTGAAAATGGGCTGTTGTTGTAGCTTATTTTACATATATGGACTGTATAGACGGAGAAGTGGACATACCATTTGAAACAATGTTTACAGACTTCAAGCCTCTTTAATTCCTGAAATGTGATGATACGAGTCCTTTAATACCTTGAAAGGCATTGCAACTGCAATGTGTAGCAGTAAAATTGCAATACTGACATTCTGCCCATACTGTGCAGCTCAGGCCCACATCCTCAAGCGCCCAAACTAGCCCGACAAACTGGATTTTAGTGGTCAAACTCTCCTAAACTAGGAGTCTAGTGTAAGTACACCCTAAGTTCAGTTGGGCACAGTTAGCATCTAGTGTGGTCGCTAAAGCAACTGTCTCATATAACAAACAGCAAAGGTGCTGTGTTTGCTGGAAAATTTGGGCAGGCGAGAGAATATAGGAACAACTGGATACAACACATAAGAACTAAATGTGAGGAGGAGCTGAAAAAAAAAACTGCAGGTTCAGTATCTGAAGGTATGGGATGCACTCTAAATCTGGCAGCTCACCGAACAAAAAGGATAAAGCAATGAGGGATGTGATAATGGGTCCAGGACGTTAAGCGCAATGTGAGCAGAGGACAGTGGGGGGGAGGGGGAGAGTGGATAATCTCACTTGGGCACAAAACAAAGCAACCGAACCTTGTGTGAGTGCCCTTGATTTAAGAATGTAGTCTAGTGTAGAGTAAAAAAAACACATCAACTCAATGTGCTTTTAGTTTTAAATGTCATTCATTTTTTATCCAGATTCACACTGTTGAGATGTTGCGCAATCAAGCTAATGTTAGCAGGGTGGAGTCCAACCTAGCATCAGTAGCTACAATAAGCGTTTCTATGGGCGAAGCAGGGAAAGGTCAGTGGTCAAAGTTTTGACATGAACTGGCTCTTACAGGAGGGCAAACACGAAACCACATGGTGCAGAGGTGAACTAGAATCATAAACCACTGGCCTATCATATTATACTCACCCTTATTATAAGCCTAATTATATTAGGACAGAGAACACAGAAAAAAGGGCTTTTCACATAATGTTTGACAAATGAATATGCCCTCCTCCAACAAAAGCACATCCAACACCATAGACGTACAGCACCTTGCATCTACATCCACTCAACATGAAGAAAACCAAATAAAAATGACAGTATGGGATACTTTAGGGATGTAGGGAATTGCCTCGGCACTGGTGTTAAAGACAGTCCTCTGCATTTTTGTCCAAATTATGGTTGGTGGAGTATAATGGGTAGAATCATCATCCCCCAATGAAGCACACCGGGGTTTGATGCCCTTAACGGACAAGAACACCATCAACAAGCGTCCTTGGGCAAGACTACTAACGCTCCATCATTCACATACAATTGTAACATGATTCAATTATAATTATATATTATTATTACTCTGAATAAGTGCATGTGCCAAACAGGTCAATGTAATATTTAACCTCAGCATCATGGAAATGCTTCAATGAGGAATTTCACAAATTTTTCAAATTTTCACTGCAATCCGATCATTAAAGGTGCAAACAAAGTCATTTTAGAGAAGCTCACCAAGTTCGGTATTGTTAAGATTGGTGGTGATAAGAACCAAACGTCCGGAGTGTTATAAATATTCTGGATAGTAAATAAAAATGGCTGTAGATACTGCCTATCAAACACTTTGACCTATGTTTCCTATCACCACCACTGTGAAGGAAGTCAGTCAATTTCTCATCAGATCAAAGATCTCAATGACTGAATTATGCAAAAGTTAAACAAAACAATCAGAGGAATTCCCCTTTACATTCTTACAATAAGATGCGATAAGCTTCGACATTACCTTTCTGGCTGCATATACTTCCCACTTTTTCTTTGTAGTAACATATAGAATTTGTTTTGAGGAAATTTGGAGGAAAAAACAACTGAAAACAACAAACAAACAAACACATTGCCAGTGCAAAGAAGAAACCCAGAAGAACAATACTTACGTAGTACCACACAGAAAGATTGGAAATAAGGTACCTGCATTAAATCTGTTTGTCAGTGAATGGGACGATATGACAAACACAATTTGGAAAACAAAATAAATACAATTAAATGTATTTAATTTGGTGTAACAGTCTATCTGTTGGTGTGGAATGAACAGATATGCGCAGAGATCTCAGTGGGAAACACACACCCTCTATGGCTCTATTTATTCGCATAATGCTGTTCATTTACACCCCAACCTTCAGTATGAAAATAGGCTTAAATTCCATATAGGTCACATTCCCAGGCAATCAGATGCTTTCCCTACAGACTGCATGCTGAACGAGGACTGCATTTTAATCTCTGTTTTCTGTAGAACGCTAAAATGTGTATGAAACGTCTGCAATGCTATACCTTTACGACAAGTGATCTCATTAACTATACCTATAACTCTATTATACTGAATATATATTGCAAATATAACTTTAATTACATACACACCTCAGTGTTCCTTTTAGTTCTGTCACTTTATATTTACTGTATATAACAAAAATGGCACAATCATGTTTTTTTGCCTGTTCAGATGATTTCCACGATATAAAAGGATAGCTTTTACCCTATCTGTACAAATTTCATGAGAGAAGAGATGGACAGTGAATTTACACACATTAAGGATGGGCGTTAAAAATAAGGTAGCTGATCACTCTAAATGGACACAGAAGTCAAAGTCTGAGGAGCTGATCTTGACCCAGGCCAACTGATTATGTTTATCTTTAAATGATCTTTAACGGAGTCGCTGCTTGAACGTTTAACGTAAAAGAGAAAAGAAGCGATAAATAATTTTATATAGCCCAGCACCTGTTATTTATTTACTTATCAACCTATCCCAATTGGATAAGATTTAGAGGTTAAAAATACTAAAATCCCATTTTACTTAATGAGACACTGTAGTGCACAACTCAAATATCTACATTTGGAATGCATTACTAACATCAAATTATTTATTTACTGTTATGTATCATTATTTTCTATGCATATCCTTGTTTGAAAGAGGTTAGCAATTGCTTCTCACCATAATAAAGTAATTATAGAATCATGTTTAGCAGTCTAAACAATCTCCAAAAGGGGGCGGTATTAGTACTCAGATTGTTTTTCTGGGCATCAGTGAAAGAGAGGAAACCCACACCAGCAGGATTTCATGAATGCTGTTATTGTTACAAATTTTATGTATGTGAGGTAAAATGAAATGTTTACTTCTTGGGGCAGCTAGTGGCCAAGTGGTTAGGGAGTAGCTTCTGCAATCAGACAGTTGTGGGTTCGAATCCGAACTGCTAGTGTCATCAATGAGGTACCCTTGAGCAAGGTACCGTCCTCACACACTGCTCCCCCGGGCGCCCCTCATTGGTGGCAGCCCCCTGCTTCACTTGGTGAATAGGTTAAAAGCAGAGAAAAAAATTCACATTGTTCACACTGTGTACTGTGCTGTGGTGTGTTCACACGTGACTATAAGGGGCCACTTTACTTTACTTTAAACTGCATGTACTGACAATCAAAATAATCCTAAAATGACTCGATTACTAATCTAGTAATCGACAGAGGCAGCCCTACTATGAAAGTGGGCAGGTTAACAACAACTAGTTGGTGTGCAAATAAAAAAGGAATGAGATTTTTCCTAACATTCTCTGAAGCTTGTCCAGCCTATCAAAGAATGTATTTGTGGGCCAGGCACTGATTGATAAATCAATGTGTTAAAGAAACCGTTTTTATATCTTTTGAAAGTGGTATCTATTTGAATGCTGATCAAGTTTTATTACTGATAAACACTGAAAATTCCCATCCCTAATACACATACTTATAAAAGTCGTACATGCTACACTAGAAGTACCTGTAGCTTCACCAGAACAGAGAACATTAGTTAGGCCTCGCTAGAGTCGGTCCTTGCGGTGGTGAACAGAGGTGGTAGAGGAAGCAGATGTGAGTGTGAAGGGTACTGCGGATGAGCTGATAGGCCAGCGTCCTTACATGGCTCCGCCCCCACCGGAAATGAGGACACCTGACTGGCTGCGACTTGACTGGTGATGGAAGCGGGGTCATACTCAGTGAGAGGGGCCTCAGAGACCGACGGGTTGTTGACCGGAAAGCACTTTTCTCTGTGGGCTTTCAGCATGTTGGAGAAGCGGAAACGTTGGCCACACGTCTCGCACGGGTACGGTTTCTCTCCGGTGTGAGTGCGCCGGTGCCTCTTCATGTTGGGCCGACTGGTGAAGCTCTTCCCGCAGATCTCGCAGATGTACGGCTTTTCTCCTAGGACACATTAACACAACCCATCAGTAGTTTCACTCAAAATTGCTGCAAAGAAGCAACACAACACTTGAGGTTATGTGTTACTGTGAATTGTATGTCATGGTCACTCACTTTAATCTTGTACCAGCCACCAACTCAAACCTACGGTTTTCACATGGTGGTCATATGCAGAAGTTTGAACACCCCACTGTTCTATTATGTTTAGTTGATTTTCTAAGTTAAAATAAGCCCACAAAAGTCCACATAAGTCCACAGAGCATACAATTAGATTTGCATCTTTCTGCAAATTTTAGTGCACAATTTCTAATTCTAGAGTTTAAAATCTTGCAAAAAATCTTAATACAATGCATTATATTGCTTTTGCACAGGCCACGTTTTATGCTGTATTCTTTTTTCCAGTAGGTTAAAATTCAGAAAACAAAAAGTAGAAAACATAAACTGCACATTAAAGTAAAATGTACTTTTTGATTTTTGACCAGGGGTGCAAATTGGCAACTATTTTATATGGCTTCTAGTGTACATATACTATTGTAGGGGGCAGTATGGCCTCTGCACTACAAAACAAGAAATCGCTTGTCAAACACACCAAATAGATTGTTATTATTGTGCTTTAAGGGACGGCTTTACCATACCCTGAACAGTGATATAAAAAAGGCCTTCTCAGTCAGCCAGCTGATTTAGTGACGTAGCAAAACAAAAGAATTCCATCATGCAATTCGGGCACTAAGAGAAAGGTAGGAGTAAAGTGAAGGAAACCGAAAAAGGCTATAACGGTTACACAATGGCAAAAATTACATAATGTTATATGATAAACATTTAATAATTAATAATACATGTATTATTATTATTATTATTATTATATTATTGATGGTAGAAACTAGTTTCGCAGTCTGTCTTACTTGTAGCCCTAAGTGCTGGGTGCATTAATATTACCTGTGTGAGTTTTCATGTGCTCGTCGAAGTACTGCTTCATGTTGAAGTCCTTGCCGCACCACTGGCACATGAACTGCTTGTGTCCGATATGGATGCTCATATGAGAACGAAGCTGGTACTTGTACTGGAAACGCTCATTGCAGTTCTGAAAAGAAGGAGTTCATGAAATGATCAACGTACTGATTTTATTTCCCCCAAACTACAAGTTCTAGGCTTCAGGGCTGCTGTTAGCTACCTAACTTACTGTAAGCTATGTAACATTCTAACAGGCAAGTTTATTAGAGAATACTTAACAACTCAGCAGGGTTTGAGGCAAGTGTGTGATGATTGCGACATGCAGTTTGCTCACTTCTAATAGGTGGGATACCAGATTCAGCACAAAACATTAGCTCCAGCACAAAACATGATGTCTTCGCTGATCCTCTTACATTTGGGAAAAACCTGATTTTTGAAACTATTTTTAACACTTTGAAACCCAGACTGATTTTGTGTCTTTTTTGGTCAATCAAGATTTTGAACTGGAACGAACCCACTCTTGATAAAGGGAACACGGACTGCTTTAACCTAACTCTGCTTGACTCCCCCCCACCCTTACACACCCAAACAAACATTCATGCGCTGAAGCCTGTCTATGTGACTCATCGGTTTTAGAAAATTCAGGATTTCCAGAAGCTAGTCGCAACCAAACCAAACTAAGCACTTTTATTAACACTAGAGAAAAGTTACAGTAGTGACAGGAAGAGTATGTGGTATGTCAGGAGAATAAAAAATAAGGTGGAGAGAATTTTGAGTCGCTTTTGAGCCAAATTACTCGCCAATGCTTTTGTCCAGAGTCAGAGTTATAGTTAAAGAGGGTGAGTTGTGGTGATATGTGTATCATGTCCATAATTCGATAGTTACTGTTAACTGTAAATAGCTGAAGAAATGTTTTTACCTCACACCTGAAGGGTTTCTCTCCTGAGTGCTGGAGAAAATGGACCTTTAGGGACATGCTTCTTTTGAACGATTTCCCACACGTCTCACAGGTGAACGGCATCTCCTTAGTATGAGCTGAAAGCACAAAGAACTGTTAAGCAGATTTTGGCCTGGGTGCATGAGGACAAAAAAGGATGGTTAAAAAGCCCTCGGCTTAACTTACCGATCATGTGTTTGCGAACATGTGCCATCGTAAAGAACTTCTTCTCACATATTTCACAAGTGAACTTCTTCTCCGCGTAGCCATGGACAATTTTATTGTGCTCATGCAGGGACCAAAGCTTCTTGAAGTCTTTGCCACATGCAAGACACTGAAAAGAAACAGAAGAAGAAATGATGAGAAGTAATTTTATTTTAATGTTTACGCATATTACATATGGCACACAGCAGGCTACTTCACTTTAAATGAGGTAATACTTCACACCATTTGAAGGTGCCATTCGTTTATTCTCTCAAAGTATATGCTAAAATTAAAAGAAATATATTAATCTACTTTGACCCTTTGTGATACATAATGTGCTGTATGTTACTATGATACAATTCACTGTTGTAGCCCTCTTGATCAAAAACAGCTTTAAACGGGTTTTAAAGAGATACCTTAAGCACATTTAAAATAGAATAGAATAGAACAGAATGCCTTTTATTGTCACTATACACATGTACAATGAGATTAAAAGCAACTCCTTCATTGCAGACATGTATGTAGAAATGTATGTAGAAAATAACACAAAAAATAAATAAATGGTGCAAAAAGTTGCAAAAAGTTCTGCGGCGCTATATATATATGGAAAAGAATAAATAACTAAATAAGGTTTTATATACAGTGTGATATGCAGTGTGGGTTATTGCACATTGTTTAAGTATTGCACAGTAATGATGATCACGTACATTGAGCAGTGGATGTTGGACAATGAGAGTAATGATATTTCACAGTATACAGATATTGCACAGTACTTTCAATACCATTTAAATATTAAATATTGCACAGCTGGTGGATAGAAGGAAGTCCGGGGGTTGGGGGTTAGACTGTGTAGTCAGTGCATGTGTGAGTTTCGAGTGGTTATGGCTTTTGGGAAAAATCATGTTCTTGAGTCTGTTTGTCCTTGTTTGGCAGGACAGTGATCACAGGAGATCTATGGATAAATCAATAAGCAGCAAACTAACAAAAGCAACAAAAAAAAAATGGAGAACTCCAGTTCACCTCGAGAACTTCCACTGTAAGAAGCCTCCACAAGAATCCAAGAACTGTAAATATGACTGTATACATGATATATCTCATATATGATATGATATTTAAACACTTATTGGGTGAAACATGCAGGTACGGTTGTTCTCACTGGATGCCACTGAAGAAAACTGTGTGAAAAGTCACAGAAAAAGACTGTCATACTTTGTAATATCTGAGTTGTTATAAAATGTACATGTATAATTCCATATCAGCTGCAGTATCTAAGAGGAAAGTGCTAATTTTATAAACATTTTTTGCTTCAAAGAATACAGCAGTGAGTGGATTAACCCAGATTCTTGACTTTGATTGTGGCATAAACTTGGTTTATAACCATTCATGTAATATACTCTGCTTTGTTCCCAGAATTTCAATTAAAGTCTAGGTCTTCTTTTTTTCCTCCTCCTTTTTACCAAGCAAAAACTGATTTAATTATTGGTTGTGACATCATCTTAACCACCACTTATTTTCCACATATGTACTATGTGGACAAGGGAGTGAATGGAATGTTCTGAACAGGCTGTCCTGGTTATTTAAAATGTAACAGAATAATAATCAGTTACGCTTATTGAACTGACTGTAAAACTGCAACAAAGTACAAAAAAAATGTACCACTTACACATGGCTCTCTATTCCCTTTGTAGTGAAAAGTACAGTGGCACAGCACACAGTGTGAAATTCTTTCTCTGCATTTAACCCATTCACCAAGTGAAGCAGTGAGCAGCCAGCGATGCAGCACCCGGGGAGCAGTGTGTGGGGACGGTATCTCGCCTCAGTGGTGCCACTGACAGTCCTGGGATTCAAACCCACAACCTTCCAATTACAAGGCTAACTCCCTAACCACCAGGCCACCAGCTGTGCGCTACATAGATAGATAGATTTAACCTACCTATCTATCTATCGATCTATCTCTACATACATATTCAGAATCAAGTTCATGTGTCTAGATCCCTACTGGGCATATAGTGCACTATTTGGGTGTGCATTAGGGAGAACTTTGGAATTGGAATTCAGCTTTTATTTAATGTTCATGATGTACATAGGTTATTCATGTGACACTATTGGTTTAGATCAGTTGTTTCAGGTCACAGCACTAAAGACGCACTAAAGACAGATACGAGTCACTTACCCACATATATGTGAACCATCATGATAGAAGGGCAAAAAATCAGAACTGAACAAAGTGGCTTTTAATGAGAACTATTGTGACTTTAGCAGAGGTGTGTGTGTGTGTGTGTGTGTGTGTGTGTCCCAACCTGTATGTTCTTCTCACAGTCGGTCTGCTGATGCAGTACCAGCTCGCTGTCCAGGAGAAAGCGTTTGCCACACTTGTCACACTCCTGCATGTGGCCGTGGACGACGCTCACGTGCTTCTCCATGTCCCAGCCATTAGCAAAGACCCGTGGACACCGCATGCACGGGAAGCTCCGCCTCTCCTCCACTTGTCCGTCCTGCTCAAGGCCATCATCTTCCTCTTCCTCCTCACCACGCCTACTCTCACCTCCACCTCGCCTCACTCTCATGCTCGTTCTCATAGTAACCGTTGCCATGGTGTCCACAGAGGCCCTGGTCTGCCTGCGCTGCCTCTGAGGGAGGAATTCAGGCAGGTTGAGGTCACAGCATCCTGCCTCTGCTGCTTCTTCATCGCTGGTACCTCCAGGTGCCTTGTCTTCACCATCGCTTTGATCTTCTTCTTCCTCAGAATCTCCATTGTCCCTCTCCTCCATCTCGAAGCCAGTCGGAGTTGCGGTGGGGGAAGAGCTGCCCCCCTCCAGGCCTTTGGACACATTGAGGGTCTGGTTGTTCAGATTCAGCTCCACGATGATCTGCTCTCTGTTGAACGCTGCAAGTTCGTCCGAATCTCTTGCCGCCTCCAGGTTCCCCTCCACCTTGCACAGCTGTCCCGCCTGTCCGTCTCCGATGTGAACAGCGTATGGACTTCGCTCGCTTTTCCCCGCAAAGATCTTGGCGCTGGACGGATCCTGCTCCTGCTTGATCTCCACGTAAAAGCTGGAGCCGAGTCCTGAGCGATAAAATGATAATTAAACTTCAGCAGACCAAAAAGAGTTACACGACACTAGGACTGCACAATTTATCATTCTCGAATTATTGTGAAATAATGATACTGATAACACAGAAGGCTGCAATATGCAAATCAAAGTGTTTTTGACAGGGTGACCAATCACAGCTGCAGGTGAGCTACCGGGTGTTCTGACGAAAAGAGGCCTTCATGTAATCCAACAAAAGTCTAACTTTTAACCATTAAAGGTGCTGAATGGGCAGTGCTAAACTGCTGTAGTCAAAATAAGGAGATATATTTAATTGAGTTGGTTTTGTGACGTGAAAAAACTGTCATTTGAAAATTGCAGTTTTTGTAGCTCATTTTCCATTTATTAACTGTATGGGTTGGGGGAGTAAACATTTACAGACTTTAAGCCTTTTTAATTTCAGAAAAGTCATGATTTGGACCCTTTAATATCTTTGAAAGTAACTGCAATCGCAATATGTAGCAGTAACACTGCGATACAGACATTTTGTCCATATCGTGCAGCCCTACTTGACACTAATAATTGCAGATATCAAAAGACACGTCTTGCCCTTCCCTACCAGTGGAGCCCACCAAGCCAAAGCCTGCACTGTTGCCGTTGCTCCAGGCTTTCTCGTCGGGGTCCTGCTGCTTGGGATGGTCTGCCGCAGGGAGCCGGCCATGCAGCGAGCCACGAGAAATGAGCTCGCGGCAGGACGAGGCGATGTTGCTCATCTGAAGCACGGTGGCGGCGCGGAGCACGTCCTGGGCATTCCCTGTGTTCACCAGCAGCTTGGAGGTGTAGATGAAGTTGAGGATCTGCAGCAGGCCCTGCGGACGGAGGGCCTCGAGCGACAGCTCCACGCGCTGCAGCTCCTTGCTGGAGGCGAAGAGAGAGTGGAAGAAGGGGCTGTAGGCCGCCAGCACGCCCTTGTGGGCCTGGAAGGTGGCCTTGTGACGCAGCAGCACGATGTCCACATCGCACAGGTCCGGCTGGAGCAGGCGCTGCTCATTCAGGCGGTCCATCAGGAAGGTGCAGTGAAGGGCCACATCCTCCACCACAGAGTACTCCACAGACGGATGGTCCGCAGTCTTCTCCACTATCAACTGAAAAAGAAAAAGTTAGAGAAGTGGGATGCAAATCCGATTAGACGCTGACAATTCCAATGAAAAAAGATATGTGTATATATCAGAATGAGAGAACTTCATTGATCCCGGAGGAAACTGCTTATGTTATGACTGCCCAGACACACTGAGACACAGAGACAAGAACAATATAAAATATAAAGTTAAAATAAAAGTCAAATAAAAAGTCTATAGAAATACTCCGAAAAATACTCCATACACTATGCTATGGACACAAAATGTTGGGGTACAAATACTAAAGATAAACTATACTATATGTTGTTTATAAATATGTTATATATGTTATTTATAAATACAAGCTATATTATGTATATGTAATACATTATATATTTTATATATATACTATATATGTAACAATTCATACATAATACACATTGTGTATATATATATATATATGTATATATATGTGTGTATATATATATATATATGTATATATATATACACACACACACACACAAACACACGACAAGAAAACACTATTATACCATGATACTTCAACATACACAACATTCACAGTCACAACATTTCTTTTAATATTTATTATTGATCCATAAGCTAAAGCAGCATCAGTTGTGCCGCAGTTTAAAAATCCTTCATTACAACGAATTCTATTCATCCTTTCACACACTGCGCTGCACTAAATCCTATTAATCAGGCCTAATAAAGCTGTCTCCATAAAAGAGTTTCAGTGTCAAAATACAGACGACACTCGTAACGTGCTCAGAAAAGCAACTGTGACATAATTTATCGCCATAGCGACACATTTCACCATACTGCCCAGCTCTAATTAGCTGCAGCCTGTCTAATGACCAGTGTGCAGGAGAGAGCATTATAATGAGCTGAGATTGAGTCCTATATTCAAATCATGAGGCATACCATACAAAGCATGCATGCAACACCAACAGTCAGCTTTATTGTTTTTTAAGGCACCAACTGGTTAACCAGTGAGGGTTTGGATGGTAAATGAATGAAAATCCTAGATTTTTGTGACACCTGGTTCCATTCACCTCCACTGTAGGGAAATCTGAGCTTCTCTCTTTAAGCCCCATTTCACATCACATCCACTCTGATTTACTGTTTACACCCCAGTGGTTAAATTAGGACATGCTTTAAGGCTCCAGGACATTTCTTAGAATACGGGGTGTATATCTGTATATCCTGATGGGGTTAAGAAAATAGTTTAAATACTAATGTAAACGTGAAAAAAGGCAAGTAAACATGTTGAAGTTTGAGGACATGTTTTGGAGTGGAATATGAGAAAATGTGGACGATTTAAAACTAAAGCTAAAACGAAAGCCAACTAGACATATTAGAATAAATTCTAATATCTAAGAAATCAGAAGCTAGAGAGAATCTTGACACAAACACGCATGCATGCATGCATACGCATACACATACACACACACACGCACACACACACACACACAAGCTCAACCTATAAAAAAAAGTTATAAGCACTGAAAACGATGAATAGTCCATCTCAGCTGTGGGTTAATTATGGCAGATCGTTAGAAAAGACACAAAAAACACAGGATTAAAGGTGTGATCGGCTGGGGCTGGAACGCAGAGGCCTAAAAAAACGGGTTTCAGAAATTGGCAGATGAGGCAAAAAGACGGCAGAATGGAAGAGGAGAAGGGAGCTGCTCTACCATTGCGATCCGGCTGCGTGTGCGGCTCTCCAGGCGCTCCGTTTGTCCTCCACAGGACTCGGACGGCCCCTCGCCATGAACAGGAAGAGAAACGGATTAGTGTTTGTATTTAAACGGCGTCCTTTGGCTCGGACGGCGGCTCTTTCTCGCCATGTTTGCACGCAGAGTGCTCGGCGGAGGGCAAAGTGGTGATTGGAGCTCCAAAATCATATGGGGCGCTCCGTCTGGAGCGTTAAAGCGACAGGGATGCGTGTTTTTCGTGCAAGAGCCTCCAAAACGCTGGCCTCAGCTCGGGTGGCTCGGCTCTGTGTGGGGAAACACGGAGTGATTTCATGAATAAAAGAAGGAGAGAGAGGGAGAAACAGCGTCTAAACGCACGTTTGTTCATTTCGCACCAGGTGCGTTTAGCCCGGGCAGACTTCAGCCCCCAGCCGGGGTCAGTGAGTCCACAGCGGAGTGAACAGGGTCAACACGACCTGAGTGTAACACCACTCTTCTCCACACGGGGGCGACACAACACAGCAGACTGATGGGGTTCATCGAGCATACACAATATGAACAAAAATATTGGGACGCATGACCGTTCCACCAACGGGGACTTTTAATAACCTTGTATTCAAATACATAGACTTTAATATGGCCCATTTTGCAGCTATAACAGCTTCCCCTCTTCTTGGAGGGCTTTCCACTAGATTCTGTGGGAAATTTGTGGACCATTCATTCTGTAACAGGGTCAGCAAGACGCGCTTGGTGTAATACCACTCTTCTCTAAAGCGGAAACACAACGCAGCAGACTGATGGGATTCATCAAGCATACATTAATATGGACAAAAGTATTGGGACGCATGACCTTTCCTTCAACAGGCACTTTCAATGACCTTGCTTTCAAATAAATTACAGACTTTAATATGGCCCCTTTTGCAGCTATAACAGCTCCCGCTCAAGATTTTGGAGTGTTTCTGTGAGGAATTTTGTAACCCATTCAGTCTGTAGCTCTCTAGGAAGTTCATTCAAGCATACACTATATCAGGCATGTCCAAAGTCCGGCCCGCGGGCCAATCACGGCCCGCTGTCCGATTTCATACGGCCCGCAACCTCGGTCTTATATGGCTCGCTAGCTCTGTCAGAATGAATTACTGTAATCATAAAATTTTAAAAATGTAATTCCTCCTTTCACCAGCACCATTCTAACGCTATCCGGCATCCATGCCGCAAACCCCCAGTATCACCCTTCTCATTAGTGTCGGCAAGTTATCTGTTCCTTGATCAATCTGAAATTGAGTGTTTTGAACGGCAACATCTGTCACTATTAACAGTGAAAAGCCTAAAGCACACTAATGAACTTGGACTTATGGCACTTATTTTATTAAACTCTTGAATAAGATTTGGTTATAAGTGTTGATGTTATGTACCTGTAGATGTGACACAAACTA
>JBBPCZ010000042.1:27516029-27528154 GCA_037974445.1 Brycinus macrolepidotus
TCATGCTGGAATAGAAAAGGTTCTTCCCCAAACTGTGTCCACAAAGTTGGAAGCATGGCGTCGTCCAAAATGTCTTGCTTTGCTGAAGCATTAAGTTTGCCCTTCACTGGAAGTAAGGGGCTCAGCCCAAGTCCTCAAAATCCTGAAAAACAGGTGTGTCCCAATACTTTTGTCCATGTAGTGTATCTACATTTTTGTGGATTTTTTTTTTCCTGACAGTGGCTTACTGTATACGATTAACAAGTTTGAAAGTAATAAGGGTAATAAGTTCTTTTTAGCATAAAATTTGCAAATATAAACAATGTGTTTAACTAGCATGCTAACATGCAAATAGCATGAGGACATAAAGGACATTCTAATGCTTTACTCAAAATATTTTCTATGAATAATTTGTTTTAAAATGTTTTTGTACATTCGTTTAATGCCATACCATGCCTCAAGGTTACTAGCAAGAAAGTCAATTGAAGTAATAATTAGCCAAGAAGCTATAAAGAGTTGCACAAGATGACCAAACAGACAATGAAGTAGTTAATCATTGCTATTATGTAAAGTGTAAAGCGTGTAAAGTGTAAAGTGTGTATTAGGATGGCTGTCTTAAGAAGATGAAAAATGAAGTCAACTTGAACAAAAAGCTCTGATTTGGTTTAAAAGCCAAAGAAGTAAATAAATAAATAAGAATAAATGGAAATGTTGTATTGTGAAACTATAATGACCATTGTCCACACTCTTAAAAAAGGTTTAACCAAGGGTTCTTTGACCAATTCCTCAGAAGAACCATTTTAGTTCCATAAAGAACCAAAGAACCAATTTCTTCCAAAAACCTTTTCATTAAGTGGAAGTACTTTAAACTTCTTCACTTCACATCTCATTTGTCATCTAAGAAACATGCATTAAAATGCTCTTTATGGAACCAAAAATGTTTTTTCAGAGCTCTTTCAGGTGCCCTCATCTTTTAAGGTTGAACGTGCAGACACCGCTGATAAATGTAAGATGTTCAGTTTCAGGCAATCCTTTACAGTCATGATGCATCTTTTATGAAGCATCCAAATTTCATAATCTGTGTTAGATGTACCACTGTCAACCAGTTGTTCATGGCACAGGCCATACATGCACCCAAAAAGGCCATGTTCACTAAAAACAAAGCAACCGTCTGCACATAGTGTAGTCTGTGGATACACACCATCACCTGTTTACTTTGAAACAGGTGTTGGCTTAGCTATAAAGACACATCCCATATTTAACAATGGGGTTGAGTCAACACATGTATTGCTGTGTACATTAAACAATAACTTTAAATGTTTTTTTGAGTGTATAATATGTAGAATATATACACTCTCAAAGCTAGAAATACTCAACATGCATACTTACACTGCATTCATGACTGGGAAGTTTTTGGCCTTCAAGTGAGGAAAATCCATTCAAATGTCCTTCCAGCTCATAATTTTCATGCAGATAGTCCAAGTTCCTCAAGAGTTCCAACATCTCCAAGTTGCTATACTGTTGTTTCAACATGGAGGCCCCACAGACAAAGAACCCTATTTATATATTGGGCCATTGATTTATGACGACCTGAATAACTGTGAGGTTTTGCTGTTTTGTGCAAGATGATTTGTGCTTTTATGTAATTATCAAGCACTAGTTTTATGTTGACTATACCACAGACCCTACTTTTAGATGCTGAAGCACTAATCCAACCAAACTCTTTAATTCCAATGTAAATACTTTTCAAAAGCCTTTAATTGACATCAGTTAAACAAACACCAGTGCCCATTTCTTTCTGACCTCAAACAGCTGACGATGCACTTCTAGGAGGGAAGCAGGAGCCAAGTCGGACAATTCCGAGTTCTTAGTTGTAATGAAGGCAGCGTAAGAATCAATATCAGTCAGTTTTATAGCATGAATGGGACAGATGATTGTCCCTAAATACTATACAAGGCAGAAAAGGAGAGGCAATTTACAGCTACAAAATGGCAAATATGGGAGATGCTGAGTTGAGCGAGCTAGCAAGCTAGTGAACAACATTAACTATATATATACATGAAATAAGATTGTGACAAGACCTCTTTTAATGTTTTTATGTTTAAATTTGGTTTGTTGTTCCAAAGAAGCTTGTCTATGGCATAGGTTGACAGATCTAAACAGACCCCACGGCCTCCAGTCTCTTGGACATTTACCAAATTGTTTAACGTCATCATGTTGGACCTGTCAAGTTACAAGACTGCAAGCATCTAAAAAACACACCATAAAAGGTACTTTAGTTCGAGCCACTTGAACAATTGATACTGACACCAAAATCTTTGCATTTGAACATTAAACTTTGTATTGCTTACTTTGAAAGACATACTTGTTAATAAACAATTTTATTTAGATTATAAAATTTTTTGTAACTCTTCGTCATATAACATCATGGGTATTACCCTTGGGGTGGGGACTCCATGAGCAAAGTCTTCAGAAGTCTGCATTCTAAGTTTCCTCTCTTAATGTTGGCAGAAATCCAGCATTATCCCCTTTATGGCCAAGATGAACCACCCCAAGACCCTGTGAACTTTCTCCATAATGCATGTTAAATCCACCTGTCTGCAAGCGCTGAAATTTAAACACCTCAGTGTCACTGCTGGACTGGGAACAGCCCACCAAACAAAGATATTTGGCCGACAGTGTCCTGTGGACAGAAACTGACTTCTGATAAAGGACTAGAGGATGACTAACACAAACTACACATTATCAGGTGAACTATCATCAACTTCTGCAAGGTGGACCAACAGTTTATTAAACTGGACAGTGAGTGGACGCAGTGTTTCAAAAAAACTGCAGCCGCACTGATGTGCGATCCACTGTGTGTAGCACATACACACACACCACAATTTACCATGTCAGTCACTGCTGTGCTGAGAATGATCCACCACCCAGACAATGCCTGCTCACTGGTGGTCCTGTGGCAGTGATCATTGATGAAGTGGGTAAAGGGGGCTAAAAAATGATGATGAGAAACAGACCACACTTTGTAATTGTAAACATCTGCATGGTTGGTGGAGGTCATAAAATAAACAATTAGTGTAGATACATTTACCTTAGAAAGTGGCTTGTTCGTGAATATCTTCTATTACTGTTTAGATTAATATACACAGTACTGTGCAAAAGTCTTGGCACCTGCAAAAACAATATGTAAAAATTTACTGCTTTCTTATTTGTTTGCATTTATTCTGATGTTAACTTTGCTAGCAGAGAGACACTTCATCAAACGCAGAGAAAAATGGCTTTAAACAGTTTGCATAGGTGCCTAAGACTTTCACACAGTACTGTCTCTATTAGGCACTGTGATAGACTTACTGGGATTGCACTTTACACTGTGCAGACTAATAGAAAGCAGGACTTTCCCACAGATGTTTCAAGAGGTGCTTTCCTCCTTTCCTGTTTTTTCTTCCACAGCCTCGGGAGGGTGAGACCTTTTAAGAAATGCAGAATTGCTACTCCCAAAAAAAGTATGAGTCACCGGCCTTCCATTTCACCACATTCCTTCATCTGAGAACCAAGCAGGAAACATTTATTGATCAGATCAGAGGACAGCAGTTCTTCTGGGCATGATGAGTGAGACCATGTTGCTTGAATGGCTATCAATATCGTGCAGTTTTCTTACTGTGTGCTAAATTATTTAATTATGTGCAATATCATTATTATGCGCAATAGTCTTACCATGTGAAATATCACTACTTACGTCAATATTACTGATCTACTACTGATCTCTATTACATACAATAACATACTCCTAACCACTATTTGTATTACTAGTAATTCACTTAACTGTAAGTTACTTATCTATAGTATTTATACACAGCATTTGTGTATATAGTAAAGTGTATTTCATATTGAGTATTGTCTGCAGAGTTTTTATTGGATTTAGACTTTACATTTTATATTGTTCTTGTCTTTGTGTCTCTATGTGTCTGTGCAGTTGTAACGTAAGTAATTTCCTCTGTTCAAGTTTTTTGATTTTGATTCTGATGCTCTCTTAGGGAAAATCAAATAAATGAACTAAAACCAGTCCACATGCTTTAGAAATGTAAATAAATCAGCCCAAACATGTTTGGTGTCTGAAGTTTAATCATGTATTGCACAGGAGCTACAAGACTAATGTAGCAAACAAGTAATGGGAGGTTAAACCTAATTCATTACTCGGTAAATGGTAGCAAATGGACTTGTTTATGGGGTTTTTGACTCTGTATGAGAAATTTTGACAAAAGGATGGACAATTCAGGTCTTAAGATGTCTACAAACATTGTTTTTGCTATGTGACACACTTTATTCCATGGGTGTCAACAAAGTTAGTTGTTGTTGACTTAACATCTGAGTTGAGACATTTGTAATAGACTCACTTATGTGGTTTCTGATGCTGTATGACTCAGTATCTGTAAACATGGTCTAGGGCAGGCGCGTCAAATCTTATCCACAAAGGGCCAGCATCCACTTGAACTTGGGTGACTTTTTAAGTTTGCCATACATGCTTCATTTTGACCTTCAATGACGGTCAACTGATGAAAAAACATTACATATGAACATTTCACAGATGTTGCTCTGTTATAAGATATCTGTATTATTTTATTTGTCCAAGCATTTCTGCATTATTTTAATGTTCTAATTCTGAACTAAAGCAGAAGAATCTAAATCTTTCATTCTGTGAAAATCTAAGTGCCTCATTATCTTAAAACCCAGCAACGAGCACATAGTTCCTGTGTTTTTTTCTCGAGCAGTCCCTAAATTGGTATGTATGTGTGCACACATTTCTGTGTGTGCTGCAGTATGAGTGTGTGTGTATGTGTGTACAGTGTCCAGTGGATTATTAGGCAGTAACTAACAGAAGCATGGAGCAGGAGAGCATCCAATCAGAAGAATAAAACTTTATATAAAAAATGTTTCGATAAGCAGTGAGTGTTTATTTCACATTAATATTACTAAATATACTAAACAAGACTGATGCTGTATGACTCAGTAAGCATGATTTAGAGCAAGGGTGTCAAATCTTATCCACAAAGGGCCGGCATGGCGGCAGATTTTCATTTCAAAGAATAAGGAGCGCACCTGATTCTACTTGGGCTCAGTCTTCAAACAACTGATCAGGTTGTTTTGGAACAGAACCTGCAGCCATGCCAGCCTGTTGTGATTAAGATTTGACACACCTGCTTTAGACCATATTTATACAGCATCAGAAACCAGATAAGTGAGTCTATTACAAACGACTTAACAATTCCGTTGAGGCTTTAACTATATTTGTGATGATTAGCTATATTGGGGGTAAAGGGGGTAAACGTAGAAGTGCCAACAATGGAACAATGCATATTTTGCAGTAAATATAAGTTTCCATTACTGGTCAGCTACACTGGCCTCGTAGCTCCAGTGCAAAAGAGAAAAAGCTAACTTCAGACATCATGCATGTCTCGGCTGCATATGCTGTTTGATTTTTAACCAAACTAAGGGGAAGGAGTATGGCGAACACTCTTGTAGACGACCAGCCAAAACACACAGAGCAGAGCCAGTCCCATCAACACACATTCCTGAGGCTTACAATAGACAAGACAAACGCCTCGCTTAACCTCAACGTAGGAATAACAGAAGGGCACTGATCAAAGGGCCTAATTTGAAAACACGGTGATTCTGTGGTAACCGTGTGCCGAGATCAGACCGAGGTGAATTCCCTGACACTCATTTTGATCCAAGACAAATGGCTTCTTGACATGTTCGTCTCTGTAACTGACTCGTTGGTCTTGTAAGACATCACGCAACAGTGCAACACTAAAGGTCATTCATACACAGAGAACAAACCTGAGATTAACTGTGGGCGAAGATCTATCACGCTGCCACCCTCTCGTTCTTTGTTGCAGACATTGGTGTGGATTTGACAAATCTTGATATTATTTAATGCTTTCTTGTTTGTTAGCATTTATTCTAGTGTTAACTTGTATATTTGCTGTCAGAAAGTCCCTTATTGCTCTGAAGTAATGGCTTTAGACAGTTTGCAAAGGAGATATATACACACACACTCACGCACAGATATATATATATATATATATATATATATACAAACACGCACACACACACACACACACATATATATATATATATAGATACACACACGTACAAACACACACACACTTCCCTGCCTTGTTTAGCTCCAACTTGCTCCCCTCCCCCTCACTTAACCCTCCAGCCAATCAGGGACTTATGAAGAAACCTTCTCACTTCCCTCCCTCGACACCTTCTCTCTCTCTCTCTGACGCTACATTGATCTGTGAGATAAGATATCTGAAAAAGCTATCTTTTTCAAAATGTGAGTGTGGAGCCGTTTTAACACTGAAATCAGTTATTTTAGTTTCTTACAGCAGACAATAATATAAGCAGCCAATATTGCATTTAACTCCATATTAAAGTCTATGTATTTGAATGCAATATCATTAATGTCCCTGTTTGTGTAATGTCAGGTGACCCAATACATATAGTGTATAACAGTCATGTGAAGAATGTTTTGCACATTCAGTACATGTTTACATATTCCAAACATAACACATCCTTAACACTAATAGCATGAAACACACTTTATTTGAAGGGACCGTTAAAATGAAACCCAGAGTGTGTTTATATCGGATCACTGGGTGAGTCATCTTAACACAAAAAAAAACTGCACACAGTTGTAGTAGTTTTATTAAAGTTTTATGCAGGCATTACTTCATTAGTATCATTAACATGTGTAGAAAAAAGTGGCATTACAAGTTTATAACACTTTAGTTTGTAGCTGCATTTTAGCCAAGGGCATGTAACATATATCTGTAAACAAATACACATTTTTAGTATTGTAGTGTAGAATAAAACACAACCAGAAATACAGATAGAGCAATTCAAATAAATGTAGTGGTATCAGTTTAAGGTTATAAAGGAACCCATTCACTTGAACTTGAATGTCTCAGTTTGCCATACATGCTTCACTTTGACTTTCAACTGATGAAAAAACATTATATATGAACAAGTCACAAATGTTGCTCTGTTACAAGATATAAAATGTTTCATTCGTCCAAGCATTCCTGCATTATTTTATTGCTCTGATTTTATTGCTTTGAACCACATACACTCCAAGCTTTTTTTTTCCCCTTTCATATTTGAAAATAACAAAAATAAATGTAAAAAATTAAACACATCTTAAAAAATATTAAATATTGTGGTGACTGATGCTGAACCATCACGTTCATGCAACTTTACACCCCTACTTATCAGCATTTTTGCCTTATTATTCATTTCAAATTCACAATAACAGCGGACCTGCACTATCCTGTAAAAAAACATCAAGCAATTTCTAATGCAACTGTTCCTAATGACCAAACCGTGCTTGAATTTAGAGAGGCCTGTTTGAATATGTTTGTTTACCAAAGTTTTCTGACAGCTGGCCATAATTATTGGTCCGACCGGGTTGATTTCGCAAAGGAGAGCGCTTTTCCACCCCTTGACTAATTTCTGTTTAATTATCTTTCTCCACAAGCAAATACCACGGGCAGAAACGTCTGTTTCTTCATTGCTCTATGCTCCTAGTGACCACAAAACTGAGCGAACAAATTCAGCGTGGGAAAAGGAGCAAAACATGCAGAAGATCAGACAAGGCAAACATTTTCTCAAGACAGTGAGTGAGTGAGTGAGTATCCTGACAGATTATCAAAGTAGTGATAAGGATGATACACATTTACACAAGTACTGTGAAGGACTGTGATGCATGCAGTGTTGCGTAGCCTTGGAGGTCGGCAATATGATGATAGATTTTCATTGTCGTGATAAATTTTATCATGATACACAAACTTTTCACAATTAACAAAAACTGGGGCCAAGGGCCTCTGGGGGGCGCTAAGGGGGCTGCAGAAACATTTCAGAATCTCTTTTTTTAGTTTATTATATAGTTTATGCTTTGGCCATATCCTAAAACATAGTCAAATATAATATATGCAAATAGAAAATATGGTGGGGGGGCAAGTAGGGGAAGAGGGGTATGCAGTGGTACTTAATATCCACCAAGGGGGGGTTAGACTAAAAGAGCTTGAGAACTAAGCATAGTATATTATAGTATATTACTGTACCGTAGTTTCATTACACCTGTTTAACTGTATTTAGTACAAAACAGGTATGTTATATGTTAAATAAAAATCATTTTACCCATAGATTCTAATAGCAGTTGTCAAATGTGGCACATTATGTGAAAATTTTCATGATATGTATTGTGATATTTCGATAATGTTTTTAAATCTTATAAAATATTGGGGACTTTCCCAAGGCACTCACTGAATACAGTCAGTGGCTTTGGCTCATGGACAGCAGAACAATGGGTTTTTAATGGGGAACACTTTCACAAGCATTTCAGGTATCAAAGTATTAATGTTACCAGTTCTTAATGTACTTAATGTAATTTGCAGACTTACAGTTAGAAAACTTCTTGACCTGTGCACTGATTTAAACAGAGCCAATCAGACGGCTCAGTGACTTTCAAAGAATTAAATGCACTGTGTGAGTGCTATCTTGATAGACAGTTTCTGCTATGAAAAGATTAAACTGACATCGAGTTTTGTTAGTGGATGTGAAGGTGCTGGTGGTATGTGAATGTGTGTGTGTGTGTGTGTAGCATTGATGTCTAACCCCACCTATCAAAAATACATTCCGAGATCTGTGCTTTGGCGAGTGGTCGTTCATCGTCAGAGAAAAGTAAAACCTGTGCTGCTACTTGTCCGTGGTGCTAACAGGAGTCATCAGCCCCTCGGACATCCTGCTCTGGAACAGCGGCTGTGAACGGTTTCTCCAAACTACCAGCCCCACTCGCACCACAAACAAAACGCAGGCCAGCGCAAGGAGAATAGCTGTGGACACACACACACACACACACACACACACACACACAGTATGCACAGATGAAAGAATGACCCAAGTGTACTTCAGAGGAGGAAACAGAATATGATACTCTCCCGTGTGAAGAGGAAGAGTGCGGTACAGCATTCACCCCTCATTTCTGCAGTTAACCTAACTGGGGCTTTTCTACCAGTGTGACCTGGACTAACCCCAGCACAGACAACAGGTATTTAACCCATAGAGCTGGCAGTGTCATTTTACTACTTTATAAAATTATTACATTGTCACTACAGAATTATTTATAAATAAACATGATGAACAATTCTGCATCAATAGGTCTGCACTTCGGGCTCTTTTCAATTTGTTTTGATGTCAAATGAAAAAACACAGCAAACATGTAAACATATATATGCGTGCACACACTATACATATGGGTGTATGTATACCCATACACACATACATATATTACAACTCATATATATATATATATATATATGCCTACTGTATATATATACACACACACACACACACACACATACGTATATATATATAAATATACCTGGGCATAGCTTCCAATTAATCTGATTATTTGAACGTATGATATCTCCTCTACTAGCTACAAACAAAAATTAATTTAGCATCCACACTTTTGATTGAATTTCTCTTATTGTTACAATGAGCTTTGAGTAAAAATGGTGAAGGTTTGAATATTCAGGGGAAAAAGCTTTCTTTCTTTAGTCCTTGCTTTATCCTCCACCTAGTGGTGTTCTGGGGAAAGCCCAGTGTCATAGGTACAGAGATGCAGTCTCTGACGCACCGGTAAAGACGGCGTTCCTGCCTGGAGCTGCTGCGTCATAGTGTCTGCTCAAGCTTCCACTGAGAGCGTAGATGATGACGGGGTAAACGGTCAGAATGTAGCGCACATGCTTCTCTATCACAAAGTTCTCAACAGAAAACCTGTGCACACAAGACATCAGTTCAGTTTAATCAAATCTTAAATTCAGAGCCATTAAACTCCATTCATCTCACTGTAGTCAAAACTGTCAGAAAACTGAAGAAACAGATGTCTGTGATCAGATGTTCAGTAATGTTATTGATAAATACAAGCAGAAAATATTGGACTGGAAATGAGAAAGAAAAAACATAATGCAAAACAAAGTAAAGTAATTAATATTTAAAGATCCATAATAGAAATAGTTAGGTTAAAAAAAATCTAATTTGCACAATTTTTCCACTTACCCCAGAGGTAGATGGCCAGCCAAGACATGTTCGCAGTCCAAATTTTGCTTCCTTAGTTTAGCTAATGTATCTGACCAACACAATAGACGTCAATAGTCACCCAAATCTTTTTTGTGAATACATCCCGAAAACTTCCCTCACTAAGGTGGAGCAGACTTGCGGATGCGGTTTAGGACACGGTATGACTTACTGTGAGCAACAAAAATGAACATTAACATTAAAAACTAACAAAACCTCATGGTGTCCAGGTGAACGCAGTGTTTTTACTAAGTTTTGGGGATATATTTTTATGAAAAAAAAATTGGGCGACTGACCTCTGGTGTTTGTTAGCAACATTAGCCTTGTAGTTAATTAAAGAACCAAAAACTGCACTTCACACATGTCTATGCTGATCAACTACATATGGGATAAATTGAAAATTTAGTAACTTTGATTTTTCTCCAAATCATTCCTTTAAAATAAGAAAAGCAGCCGAGTTTTTCCTTTCTTATAAATTATCTGATTTTGGGCACATTCACACTGACATTTCCTCTTCTTTTTTGGAAAAGCCTTTAACTGAATTCAAAAAGCTTTTCATGTGTCATTTTGCTAGTTATTCACGTAGAATAGTGGAGTGTTTAAGCATAATACTTTAGAATGGCCATCTTAGGAGAAGCGCTTCAGCTAAAAATGACTTATTTTAGAACTTAGTAGACAAAAATACTGGATAGGTTTCAGCATGAGCCAATTCTCAAGGTTTACATATTGGTATCGGTATTAGAAAAGATGAGGTTATATCGTGCTATCTCTACTCACCATACAATCACTTCCAAAAGGAGGAGGCACAGAGAAACAGTGGCAGCGTTTGTTGGCGACACTGATGCAATATTCAACACAATGGTAAAGTTGAGGAGCGTGGCTATTGTTGTCCATGTTGCATAGGCAGCAATGCCATTCTGAACCTGAAACACACAAATACCATCAGTTCACACACACACACACACGTCTGCCTGGCCATTGTAGCCATTGCATCATCCACTGGTACATAGCACAGCGTTCTAAAGCCAAGAGTAAAACCTGTCAAATATTTTGTTTGGCAATTCAAACAGGAGACATCCATCATTCCCAACACATTTGACTGTGTGCTAGATGGATTTTGAAGAAAATTAAGCTGCTGTAAGCACACACCAGCACACGGATGCACCAGAAGTCAACAGGGTGGTTCTGTTTGAGCCAGGCACCATGTGCTTGCAGGCCAACACAGGAGAAGAAGATCATGAGGTAGTTGGTGAAGGCAATCAGGGCTAACGCAATTAGTGCTGGGATCATTAATCTGCAGAAAAGGAGACAGACATGTATGAGATCATGGTTAAAGCAACTGTTCAGCCAAGATTACCCAATATTCCCCTTAACGCAGTTGATCAAGACTGGTGTCCTAAGTTTGATTTGTTTTGCACTGGGTCTACAATGTAGCAAGACTTTCCTGTTCTGAAGTCAGAGCTCAGAATTACATCCACACATCTACAAAGTGGGAGAAAATGAAAAATATGAAAGCTTGTTTTCTGTTTGCTCTGACAGAGCACCAAAAGTTCATGAGCTGAGTTGTGGTCTAGATTAGTGATGACTTCACAAAAGGCACAAAGGATTTTTTGTTTTATGTTATGGTATGTGTGAAGAGGGTCAGAAATGATGCTGGTTTGATGCCGGCTGTGATTGCATTTTTGGGCAGCTGGTGGCCTGGTGGTTAGGGAGTTGCCCCTGTGATTGTAAGGCCGTGGGTTTGAATCCAACTGGCATCACTGAGGTACCCTTGAGCAAGGTACCGTCCCCACACACTGCTCCCCGGGCACCATCGTCAGCTGACCACTGCTTCACTCAGTGAATGGAGGACTAAACAATTTCTTCCGGAATCAATAAAGTATAACGAAGGTATGTAGACATACAATGGTGTGTGTAAAGGTTTGTAGATGTACGATGGTGTGTGTGAAGGTGTGTAGATGTACGACGGTGTGTGTGAAGGTGTGTAGATGTACGACGGT
>JBBPCZ010000042.1:27528254-27544252 GCA_037974445.1 Brycinus macrolepidotus
ATATAGAAAGAGAGACAGAGAGACAGAGAGAGAGAGAGACAGAGAGAGAGACAGAGAGATGTATATAGATAGATAGATAGATAGATAAAGACATACACACACACAAATATATATATATGTGTGTGTGTGTGTGTGTGTGTGTGTGGAGAGAGAGAGAGAGAGAGAGAGAGAGGGGGAGATAAACATCGATAATCGATGCATACATGTTGAAAAAATATTTTTTCTCTCATGAGAAAGAACTCTAATGACGTCATGCTGTATTGCGAGCCTGTAATATTTAGTTCCATACATTTATTTAACACGCATATAAGCCACAAACTGTGAAATGTAGAGTGCTACTAATGAAGATAAAATAAGACACATAAAATTTGACTAACACTACTACTACTGAAAATAATATAAATAATGATCAGTTCATCTTTAATTGTTAGAATTACCGTGCAAGTAATGCGTTCTGCAGGGAGAAAAAAATAATCTGAAAGTACTGAAAGGGTATAGAAAAATAAACTGAAACAGGAAAGAGTGAAGAGGATCAGCTGTGTATTTCTTTAAATACCTGTAGTTCGGGAGAAGTTTAGGAAAGAGAAAGTACAGAAAAGACCGATCGTTTATTCAGACAAAAAAGAGATAAAAGCGTCTCTGTTCCAGCTCTGCACTTTTGAAAGTTTCTTCGCCTCAGGAATTTAACATCTGAAGCTCTGGCCTCTACTGGCATTACAAAGCAGAAGTCCCGACCTCCATCTGTAATTCAGACCACCAATCAATCAATCAATTAATCAGTCGATCGATCGATCGCTAAAAAACAACGGAGGAGCCCAAACGAGGAGCCCAAACACGGAGCTCTGCTACAGATCAGAGGTCCGGATCACTAGGATCAGAAAAAATATATATTGTTATTATTATTATTATTATTATTGTAAACACCCCCTCTCTCATGTTGGGAATGTTTTTTTCCTCAGTCTCATTTCTGCTCGCGCTCAGCTGAATGAAATGCTGAGCTGATGATGAAGAAGGGAAAGTGTGCGGGGGGAGAGGGAGGGCTGCCTCTCGGAGCGGTGACGTCAGAAAACCGAAAAGTGAAACTCCTTTTTGATGGATTTGCAAAACAAAATAAAAAACTGTGGACAGATTTATCCAACAAATCCAGCGCATTTGAAAGCCCAAATAAATAAATACATAAATAAATAAATAAATAAATAAATAAAAGTTGCAGGGTTCTGGATGGTTCCCCGCAATCCGGACGGTCCAACTTGTGCACTTGTGTTCTTTTTTCTTCTTCTTTTTTTTACCCTGAGCGCACGGAGAGTTTGGACCGCGTTCTAAAAGTTAGAAGTTTAGAACCCGGGAAGAAGGTTCGGCAGAACCGCGCGCAGCTGGTTCGGACGCGTGACGCGTAGGAATTCCAACGAGAAGTACTACGCAAAGGGTCAGAATTTCACGCGCGTGCGGCTGAGCGCGCGGTTTACGTCACCGCGGGCGGGCGCGCGGGCGGGCGGTCGGGGGGGCAGAACACCGCCGTGGGTCTAAAAGGAGAATCCCGACTATCGGAACCGGAGAAACACGGAGAACCCACGTCTCGCGAGGCCTTGACAGATACGTTCATGTCGCAAGAAAAGACAAAGACAGTTTAAAATGATTGTATATATATTAAACGTTCGTCAGTAATTAATTAATTACGCCTATTTTTTTCCTCTCATAAACAAAAGCCATCCAAGCACTTCTTACTGTGTTTGTGCTGCACTGGGATGCCCTGATCACGCGGCTGAATTTGAGAATAAATCGTGGCTCCCGGCCAGTCTGTGTAAAACGAGGATCCCAAACGAATAAATAAATAATTGCAGCTCACAGATGATGGACTGCAGCCTCATAGACCTCGTGGAGGTAAATTCTGCTCTCAGGTTATCATTCATCTGACCAAAGGTCTCCTGGTCAAACAGCCTGAGCTGCAGTGCTTACAAAACACGCCTGAGTTACACTAAACCTGAGGAAGTCCATAAGGCCTCCCGGCACTAATTATTTCTATTATATATATATATATATATATATATATGTATATATATATAAAGAGATAGTGAGAGAGAGGTTTAGTGTAACTCAGGCATGTTTTGTAACCACTGCAGCTCAGGCTGTTTGACATACATACACACATATAGATATTGATAAACACCAATACACATAGGCACTTACAGGCTCATCGGCTGTTTACTCCATTCTAGTAACTGCAGCTCCATCTAACTTTGCTCCCTTAGTGAACATACATATTTTTTTCACAGCACACACTCTCATTTTACACCTGTTTATCCCGTACACCTAGGGTCGTGAAACTGGTATCTAACTACTGTGATGAAGGTAATATTTAGATCTTGTATTGAGCTGCAAGGTTACAAAGATGTTAAACAAACATAAATAAAATAAAGTACGTCAACGGCTCGAAAGCATTGCATTCTCCTTACATTGTAGCTATAAATATATATACATATATATTTTTTGCACAGCCAATCAAAGCCCATATCTCGCTGCATTGTCCTCAAGTCTATCGCGTTCATACAATAAATACACAGGAGGCGTTAGTTTTTAACGCGCATCTAATCGTCAGACCCACTGCCCCCATAGGAATGAATGAATACCGTTATCGAAAACTTTCTGATGAGCATCGTCAGATCCGTTAACTGCGTGTTTTGTTTTTTTGGGGGGAGGTTCTTTTTTTTTTTTCTTTGAGTCTATGCTGGGGGACCCTTGCTGCCCCCCCTTCCCCCCCTCAGCAGCACTCATTCCCAGACTCCCCGTGAGGAGGAAAGACACCACGTGACGGAGTGGGGGCGGGCGGACTAAAGCCATTTTGGGGACGGTGTCAGTTTCCAGAGCTCCAGCAAGCAAGCCACACACACACACACACACACACATATACATACACGCGCACACACACACGCATTCACACACAGCGTCTTTCAAACCGCCCAACGGAGAGGAGAAAGAGAGCCGAGCCAGGAGAGCTGTTCAGGGCCCGTCTTTGTGCTCGGCCGACCAGAGGCGCGCCTCTCCGGATCGAAAACCCGACAGAGGCTCGGGTCGGGTCGCTCGGTGTCGGTGCGAAGCGAGGCTACAATGGAGCTGCTGCTGCTGCGGTGGAGCCACTGCAACTGACAGCGTCTGCACTTCATTCCAAGATGGCCGCTTGGGTAGCATTCATTTTCTGCTGATCGACTCTCAACTTTCATTGTCTACCAGGAATAATAACCGGGAGGAGAAAGAAAAATAAACCACCTCCACGCGAGCAAACGCAGGTATGTCGTTTATGGCGCAGTGGAGCCCTTTGAGAGCCTCCAAGGTGCGCTAGGAGAGACTGCACACGCTGTAACAATGTTGCCTCCTCCTCCTCCTCCTCCTCCTGCTCCTTGTATGGGTTCCGCGTCCTTCTTGTGCAAATTTGTATCCATTTAGTCCAAAAAAAAAATAACCACGCGTGACTCTTTGTGGCGGAAAAGTGGGCTCTTGTTTACCCACTCACCTCACCTCACCCCCCTCCCTCGGGGGGTCGTTTCAAAAGTGAGAGCTCGAGCCCGACCCCCGAGCCCGAGCCTGAGCCTAGGGTTGTCCACTTTTGCATGTTTGTTCTCGTTCGGTCTTCACACGTTCTCGTCGCACGGCTCCTGGTGGGTCCAGGTGGAATCGAAGTGGTCGCGATTATTCGCAACGCACTATTTTATTTTCACGAACTTAACTCGCGAGAAACTGCAGCCGCGTGAAGCGGATCGGATTGGATCGGATCGGATCGAACATGACCGCGCGTGGCCTTCCAGAGAGAAAGTCGGGTTATTATTGTGCAGCAGATGGATTTTACACCCACTTTTCTGTCTTATTGGGGTTTTTTTGTCCTTTTAAAAATGCATTGAATTGGTGGTTTTGATGTTTTTGTGAGTGAAGGTGTCGCTGACTAGCAGGAGGAGCTGTTAACTTAAAATTGATTTGTTTTTTTGGAGGGGCGGTACGCTATTTTCAGGCCCAAAACAGTGTTTATCCTTAACATGTCAAGCTGAAGCAAAGCCCATATGTTCATTAAATGGGGGAAAAAAAGTTTCAGAATGGGTAAAATGTCACTTACACTGAATGTGTTGTGGGGGGAAAATAGTTGAAGGCCGGAGATTGAGAATTAAAGTGATAGAAGTTGCTCTGAAGTGTTTGAAGCTAATAAACTGAACTGTATTTTATTGAGCTGGAAGCTGATCTGTGAGGAAGGTAGATCTGACCTGCCAGGTTCTCCGTTATCCTTCTGCTTTATGACACACCTGACAGAATCCTTACAGAAAAAGTCACCTGTTCTGGTTCTGGTTCCTAGTCAGAGGATGACCATCATAAGTTGAAAAAGCCTTGAAAAAAGGAGCATTTTGCTATTTTTTATTATCATTTTTATACCTAGAAAAGCCAGAACCGTGCCTGAAGAAGAGCTGTCGGGTGAATCTGCCAACAAGTTTATCAGCCAAACCCGACAATGAGAAAAGAGAAGATGAGCTTGTGTGAAAGTGTTTGACAGCTTGTACCTGACTAAAAAAATATTCCCAAAGCTTTCTCACAGCCAGCAAGTTTAAAAACGGCTGGAATTAAAGGTTTCAGTTGGTACAGACTGAAAGCAAAGGGTTATGCTTATAGGCTATGCACAAATTTCGTTTTTTAAGAACAGAGACCGAAAGATGGTCTCTTTTACTAAAAAAAAAAACAGACCCGAGTGTGTTAGCAGAGCTTGGATAACCTGTCTCCTGCATCTGTGCGCCGTTCTTGCTCTGTGATTTGCGGCATGTGCGCAGATTTAAAGCGGATCCGCTAAAAAAACGGCTGCGGAGCCTCCGACAGGCTTCGGTTCGCGTCGGTAGACAGTTCAGGAGTTAATAAAACGGCACTGGAAGCAGTAGGGGTATTTAATTCTCCCTCGGAGGGCTGTATAGGTGCTGTTTTTTTGTGCAGAGGCAGCTGTGCACCGAAACAGGAGCTCAACAATGGCGCATCACTAACTCGCCCATGATTCGAGACGGGCTGGTAAAATGGCAGCCGCGGCGGAAAGAAAGCCTCATGCCGTCGCGGCTGGAGCCGTGAGCCGCTGTATTTAAAAGCCCCAGTGCCTTAAAAAGTCATGTTTTTATTCTTTATGAAGCGAGCAGGACGGCGAGCTCCGCTACAGACTGGCAAATCTACGCCGTCGCCATAGCAACAGCGAGCGTTAGAGTTCCAGTGCGCGAGCCCACCTGACCTATGCGAATGGTGCGAAATCGTGTTGCGGTGCAATTGTTATTATCATTAGTAGCAGTAGTAGTAATAGCAGTGGTATTTAATTTCGTGAGTTTTACCTACAGGCGAGGTATTCTCACTCTTATTGAGGCTCAAAATGATTATTTCCGCTTTTGGGCCGTATTATTATTTTATTTCGTGAGTTTTACGAAAGGCGAAGGTAAAACGCGACCACGCTGTAAACAAAAACTGCCTTATATGGCAGAATTATGTAAAACATGTTTCTGAGCTGTTTTTGTCCCAGAAAACCCAACAGTGTGATGTGAAAAAAAGTCATTTAAATCTTATGGAGGGGCTCAGATTGATTATTTCTGCTTATGGGCCTTATTAGAATGCATAAAATGTGGTAAAACGCGACCACGATGCAAACAAAAACTGTCGAAAGGATGAATTATTATAAGGAAAAATATATTTCTGAGCTGTTTTGTCACTGAAAACTGAAAAAGTGATGTGAAAAACGTCGATTAAGTCTTTGAGGCTATTATTTAGGGGGGCTCAAATTGATTATTTCTGCTTATGGGCCTTATTATTATTTTATTCTACGGGCGAGATAAACGTGACCACGCCGAAAACAAAAACTGTCCAAAGGCTACTTATGTGGAAGAATTATTACGTGAAAAAAACATTTCTGGGCTGCTGTTGTCACTGAAAACTGAACAGTGTGATGTGAAAAAGGTAATTCAAGTCTTTGAGGCTATTATTGAGGGGGCAAATTGATTATTTCTGGTTATGGGTCTGCTTCTGTACACCAGTATCGTGAGGTTTAGAGCTTTGCAGGCTTGAAAAAGCAGAGATAATGATACAATTGAAGTAAAGTCATTTTAATGTAATGGTGATGGATGTGTGCCTGGTAAGCCGAAGCCCACATTTCGGTTCTCCGCCTTGATTCTCGGTGCTTTTCGGCTCTCAGGTTTGAAGATTCACATGAAGATGCATCGAACGACGAGGATCAAGATCACGGAGCTGAACCCGCACCTGATGTGCGTGCTGTGCGGGGGGTACTTCATCGATGCCACCACTATCGTAGAGTGTCTGCACTCGTGTAAGTCTCAGATTGATTTCAGCTCTCAGTTTAGCTTTCAGACCGAAAGTTTCTGCTTTTTTTGCGGTTCGGCCCTGATTTTCTCGTTCTTCCCGCAGTCTGTAAAATGTGCATAGTGCGGTACCTGGAGACCAGCAAATACTGTCCCATCTGTGACGTCCAAGTTCACAAAACAAAGCCTCTGCTGAACATCAGGTGACTTCATTTCCCGTCACGGTCATTTTACTTCGGAGCAATTGTCTCGTATTGCGCATGCGCTGGTATATATTTCTATAAGTGTCTATTTCTGTATAGAAATAGACGTGTTTATTTGTATGTGTCTATTACTATGTCTTTTTATATGTGTGCTTCTATATCTGTGTCTGTTTCTACATGTGTCTATTACTATATGTGTCTGTTTCTACATGTGTCTATTACTATATGTGTCTGTTTCTACATGTGTTTGTTTCTACATGTGTCTGTTTCTACATGTGTCTATTACTATATGTGTCTGTTTCTACATGTGTTTGTTTCTACATGTGTCTGTTTCTACATGTGTCTGTTTCTACATAACAGACACATGCTTTTTCCTAAAAAAGTGAAAAAACCCTCTCACTGGAAGGTTGCCCACATTTTTGGTAATGATTATCCTCGTTTTGGTGCTTGATAAAGCTAAATGAAATTGTTTGTATACTTCAGGTCAGATAAAACACTCCAAGACATTGTGTACAAGCTGGTTCCCGGGCTGTTCAAAAGTAAGTTTTTGGTGTTGGTGAGATTTTGTGTGGTGACAGTGATGCTTAGAATTAAGAAAAAGGCTTTTTTTTGTATTTCAGTGACTTTTTTTTCTACTACTTTTTTCTACTTTAATCATTCATTCTTCTAAGAGGTTTAATTATATTTCACCACAGTCTCATTCTGTTCCTGCCACGATGGTGGTGATGTGCTGATTGTGCTTTTTTTGCTCAGATGAAATGAAACGAAGGAGGGATTTTTATGCAGAACATCCATCAGGTGACGGTAACAGAAGTTGTGATTTTTTTAGAAATACCAGTAATAAAATCGCCTTGCTTATTATGCTTGAGTCATCACCGTGTTAGACAAATTTATGCAAATTAAGCCACTGTAATCATGTTTTTCCCCATTTGGTGCTGCAGCTGCTAATGGATCGAATGAGGATCGAGGAGAAGTGGCCGACGAAGACAAGAGAATTATTGCTGATGATGAGATCATCAGTCTTTCCATTGAGTTTTTTGATCAGAGCAGGTGGGTCTGGTCAAAAAACGGCAGTCCTTCATTCAAACTGTCAACTTCAGAAGTTTCTAACTAGATGTTACTGAATGTTTTTTTTTTTCTTTCTTTTTCTTAATGGCCTAGTTTAAGCAGAGGGGTTTTGAAACTAATTCTTTCTAAAATGTCCATTAATTTATTAATTTAACTCTTTTTTCCCCCCCAGATTTGAAGGTGGTAATGGGGAAGACAAAGAAACTACAAAAGAGGTGATTATCTAACTTTGTTCAAAAGTCCTTATTTTAAACGTGTTTTAACCAATTTAACATACAGGGAGGCCTGTCTGTCTTCGCATATGTCTAAATCGTTATCTAATTTTTCCCCAGGTGAATGTAAAGCGGTATCTACAGTGCCCTGCTGCTATGACAGTCATGCATCTCAGAAAATTTCTCAGAAGTAAAATGGATATTCCGTGTACCTTTCAGGTAAGTTGCAAACTGGAGGTTTAATAACAGGTTAATGACTGCGACATAATTTTGTGTGTTTTTCTACATCGTTTAAGCCATGTTTGGCCTGCTTGACAACAAATACAGTTTTAAGCTGATGTATTTTCCCCCATTTTTCAGGTCGAGGTCATGTATGAAGACGAGCCTCTGAAGGATTACTACACATTAATGGATATCGCCTATATTTACACCTGGAGAAGGGTAGGAGAAGCGTTTCATTTGTTCTGGTTTTATAAAGTAAAAGTGTCTTTTACAGTTTACAGGGCTTAATTTTGAGCTCTTAATCTTCATTTGTTTATTCTTTATGAACATTATAAAGGTATGGCGTTCACTAAGCTCTGCTTTTACAAAGTAAAAGTGTCCTTTACTCTTATTTTTGAGCTATTGGTCTTTGTTTATGTAGAAGAAATGAAGAAATATTATTTACAACAGTAATTATTTTGTAATAACATTAAAACTATTGTTACGGTATTGCCTATATTCATTCTGGTTTTGCAAAGTAAAAGTGTATTACACTTAATGGGGTTTATTTTCGAGCTGTTAATATTTCTTTCTTTCTTCCTTCCGTCCTTTCTCTTTTTCTTTCTTTCTTTCTTTCTTTCTTTCTCTCCATTATTCAGTTATGACAATAATTATTTGGTAATAACAGTAAAATGACTGTTAATGCTATTTGCCTGGAGAAGGGTAGGAAGAATACTTAATTTAATCTGGTTTTACAAAATAAAAGTGTTTTTTACACTTTACGGACCTTATTTTTGTTAATCTTTCTCTATTCTTTATTAACATAAAGGTACAGCAGTGATTATTTGGTAATAATCTTCATAAACATTACTCAGTCACAGCAGTGATTATTTGGTAGTAACAGTAAAACTGATATGTGAGGTTTGTAGCTGCGAGAGTGAGGATGTGGGGGGTCTGGCTTTGGGTTTTAGGGGTCAAACTGATAAACTGTGTTTTGCAGAACGGGCCCCCACCCGCTGAATTCTGGTTTTACCAAGTAAAAGTGTCTTTTACAGTTCACGGATCTTTTCCTTTCTTTTTTCTTTCTTTGTTTCTTAACATTATTCCATCACAGCAATGATTATTTCTTCCTTTTTCTTTCTTTCTTTCTTTCTTTTTTCTTTCTTTCTGTAAGTTCTGTAGTTGTGAGAGTGAGGAGCTGGTTTTGGGCTTTGATGGGTTAAGCTAAGGAACTATGTTTCTTTTCCTTTCTTTCTTTCTTTTCTTTTCCTTTCTTTTCTTTTTTCTTTCTTTCTTTTTTCTTTTTCTTTTTCTTTCTTTCTTTTCTTTGTTTCTACCTTTTTCTTCTTTCTTTTTTCTTTCTTTCCTTCTTTCATTACTTCTTTCTTTCTTTCTTTCTTTCTTTCTTTCTCTCTTTCTTTCTTTCTTTCTTTCTTAACATTATTCCGTCACAGTGATAATTATTTAGTAGTAAATCTAATATGTAAGTTCTGTATCTGTGAGGGTGGGGTGCTGGTTTTGGGTTCTAGTGGGTTCTAAACTGATGAACCGTGTTTTGCAGAACGGGCCGCTGCCGCTGAAGTACAGGGTTCGACCAGGCTGTAAGAAGATGAAGCTCAGCAGCCCAAGGAGTGGAGGCGCCGCCGGGGGCAGAAAACCTGAGACAGAGAGCGACTCGGGCAGCGAGAAGCCCAGCAGTCCATCCGCCTCTGTGCCTGCCGCCGCCCCCTCCACATCTTCCTCCTCGTCCAGCCCCGGCGGTCCAGTCAAGACCCCACGGCCAACCTTCCCCCACATCTCCACGCTGAACGGAGTCTCCGCCAAATCCGGTGCCAACGGCCAAACCTCCTTCAGCAACAAACCCAGCAAGGGCTCTCTGAACGGCTCCGGCACTCTGGGGTGACCCATGGACTCACGGACACCAAAACCTACCAGAGCCCACCAGAACCCAGAGCCTGTCCTGTAGATGCTTTCTTTTCAAACCACCATATTTGTTTTTATTGTTTGTTTTTTTTTTGTTTTGTATTATATATGTTTAAATATATATACTTGTTTTTGTCACGATGTGAAAAATGGCATTGATTGATTCATGTTAATTTCCAAGCTCTTTCTATCTTTTTTCTTTTTTTTCTCTTTTTTTTCTCATTGGCTGAAGGAAAAAATTGTGAAGTATATTTTGTGGATGAAGGAGGGGAGAATCCCAACATGCGATTATTGTTTATTTTTTGTATAAATGCCCAAAAACAGTTCATTTAGCCTAGAACATAAATGTATAGAGTTTTTTTTTTTTTTTTTTTTTCTTGTCCTTGAATAGAAAACAATATTAAAAAAAAGTCAAGTGCAACGTTTTGGAAGGTCATTGATCCAAATCAGTTAAAAAAAAATAAGTTAAGGGCTATTAAGTTCTTGTCAGCAGTGACATGATTATGAATTAATGCATAGTTTGCCATCAGTCCCTCTGATTAGAAGCAAAATAAAGAGGTTAGAGATACAAGTTGTGAATTCTTAGCTCCAAATGGGAGCTTCTGTTTTTCTCAAATCAATGAAAGTTACCAAACTGCAGAACCAGTGGCTTAGATGTGTTCCTCATCTGTCAGGACTTTTTTTGTAAGTGTGTGTGTGTGTGTGTGTGTGTGTGTGTGTGTGTGTGTGTGTGTATGTGTGTATAAAGGAATACTTGTAGTATTAATGTTCTCTGAGCTCCACATCTCTCGTAATATTCATCACAACCGTCTGTTCAAGCCAGTGTATCATTTCTTGTTGCACAATATGAAACCTTTATCTAAATAAACGTTTTACATTTTTATTACTAAACACAGCCGTTTCGTGTGAAGGTCTATAAAACTGGCGAGGTCGCGTTTCTAGCCATTTTAGCTCTTTATTATGAAGTTTATTAGTTTATTAGCAAATTTATTACATTAGAAGATGTAAGCGCCTGTTGTAGCGCCAGTCCGGGTGGAATAAATGAGAAATAATAAGTTCTGTCCCAAATCACAGCTCTGAACTTTCCCTCCTTCATTACTGAATACGGTTTTAATGGCTTTTTACTATTTTTGTTCTACGATCTAATAAGTTCTATCCCAAATCACACACGTAAACTTTTCATACTTTATTACTGAATTCCAAAAGTTAGCTTCTAAAGGTTGCGTACCATTTTTGTACGACGATCTAATAAGTTCCGTCCCAAATCATACACGTATACTTTCCAGACTGCATCACTGAATGGCTGTGTACTATTTTTGTACTACTAGTGTGCTGGTATGTGGTTTGGGACGCAGCCGTAGTCTGTAAAAAAAAAAAAACACGAATAAACGATTTTTGCCATTTTATCCCGTTCCAATCGCTGTAAAACTACATTCCCCCGTCGTTTTAGGACTATAGGGGCTTTTTTTGTCTACTGAAAGTTCTTCTCTTCATTTTCTGACTATTTATTTGTTCAGAAATCCATTGTTTAGTGTTAAAAATGTAGTAAAATCAGCTGAAAGTCTTGCTGATCTTTTGTTAAACGGCTCTAACGCCTCTCTTTAAGGACCTGGTCTGAAAAGGGGGGTTCTAGAATGAAGGCGAAGGTTCGATTTAGAATCGTTTGAACGTTTAAACGCTTCCATTCGAACGAGAAGCCGTAAAAGAACCTTTTTACAAACGTTCTGTATTGTAACAAAAGGGATTCGACTGGTGGAGCAGGTTAACTTTACGTGGAGCCGTTTTTTGTACTGAGAGTTTTTATTTTATTTTATTTTTTTATTATCATTTACTGTTCTCCTGAAGACTGGCGAGTAAAGAACGACTGCTCAGTTCTATTAGGGTTCTCCTGCCTCAGCCTAAATGAAGAGATAAGATAAGATAAGATTAACCTTATAAAAATAAAAATGCTAATAAATAGTAATAATAATAAGCTAATAATAAATCAGGTTTTTAAGACAAAGCTTTGACTCTAGATTTTTATCCGCTTATGTCAAAAATGGATTACAAATAAATAATGATCAGGCAAAGTTAATAATCCTATTGGAACTGAAGGTTCAAAGTCATTGGTGCTATGTTTTGATCAACACGAGGCCAAATAATTAATAGTATAACAATTATAGTAAATTATTCTGGACAGGTCATCTGAAGAAAAAAAAAGACTGAAAAATCATCTTAAAAAGGGGCTAAAAATGTAGTTTCAGCCGAAAAAAAGAGCTGGACGATTTCTGTCCTCGCACAAAATAAATATGAAAAAAAAAATCTTTACAATAAATTTGAAGAACTTTTTAATCATTTTAAAGCTTTTAAGAAGAGGCTCACTGTTTTACACACCTGATTTAAAACTACTGAAAGATACTGAGCGTGTGTTAATTAGTTATGTAATTTATTCAATTAAAAAAATGTAAGAATATTATGAGTGATGAGTAATGAGGTACAGAAACCGATGACGTTTTCTTAAGCAGTTTAAATTAAACTGCAGTGGACAGAACGTGCTGAACCGCTTAAAAAGACCACTGAAAGACAAACAGTGAACAGCTGTTGGTAAAATCTAAAGAACCAGGCCTGTTTTATCCCCCTAGATTCAGTTTTCTCTTTCACTATTTAATATCACGTTTAAATCAAAGCCGTGAGTGAATAAAAACAGGCTGCTGTTCATTTTTACCGTCAAACAGAAATAATTTGGTTTGTAGGTTTGGGCTACACGTCTGCAGCCCTGTTATATGTAACGAGTTACTTAAACGGACCTTAATTTTACTTACTTATTTCATTTTTGCCACAATAAACACAAAATGGCATAAATAATAAAAAATAGACACAATGGACCCGATTAACACGAGGTCGTGGCGGGTAGGCCTTAGTGAGGCCCTCTGCTGGTCACACAGAGAACTGCAGGGCAGTTTAACTAGTTTAACACACTATATGGACAAAAGTATTGGGACGCCTGACTATTACACCAACAGGGACTTTAATGACTTTACATGCAAATACATAGACTTTAACATGGAGTTGGTCCCCCTTTGCAGCTATAACAGCTTCCACTCTTCAGTTTCTGTAGGGAATTTGTGCTCATTCATTCTGTAGAGCATTTATGAGGTCAGGCACTGATGTTGGACGAGAAGGTCTGGTTCGCAATCTTTGTTCCAGTTCATCCCAAAAGTGTTGGATGGGGCTGAGGTCAGGGCTCTGTGCGGGCCAGTCAAGTTCTTCCACACCGAACTATTTATAGACCTTGCTTTGTGCACTGGGAGGACAGTCATGCTGCAATAGAAAAGGTTCTTCCCCAAACTGTGTCCACAAAGTTGGAAGCCTGGCGTTGTCCAAAATTTCTTGGTATTCTGAAGCATTAAGATTTCCCTTTACTGGAAGTAAGGGCCACCTGAATTTAATAAAGAGGTGCGTCCCAATACTTTTGTCCATATAGTGTATATTAAAAGTAAAATAAAATAATGAATGCACTATTACTGAAAAAAGGATAAACCAGCCTATCCAATTTCATATCTTATAAATACTCTTTATAAAAGTATTTTATAAAATAGTTTGCATTATAAAATACTTTTATAAATACTCTATGAATGTGTATTTGCTTAAGCTCATTGAATGACACGCAGTGAAAATGAGTCAGGGTGAGCCAAGCATCTTTTTATTGAGTGATGCTGATGTAGTGCTTCAAAAAAATATGATTACAGCACATACACATGAGAACTGTACGCATTCATTACGTGAACAACATCAACAATGACGAGTAGGCCAACAGACCTTTTTTGATAAGATTCTCTTAAAGGGGTTGCTCTTCGTCCCTCCTTTCTATATAAAAATGCTTCTCCATATGTGTCAGGTTCAGAACTTACACAACCCGGTGGTCTTCCTTTCTGTAAATGCTGAGCTTAAAACACCAAACAAGTTGAGACAAAGCAGAACTGACCATTTATCAGGAATATATTTGCAAACCCATGGAAGAAAAGAGTCTTTGCCTCCGTGACTGTAAAGGACGGATATCAAATTCATCATAACCACAAGTAAATGTCCACAAGTTCATCTGCAGCGATGTGTGTGTGTGTGTGTGTGGCTTTCAGGCTTAAAAAGATCTGCCTTAAAAGTTTCCTTTGTCAAAAAGCGGTTAACATGGCTTGTAGTCATTCTTGTGTAGCTGATAAAGCAAATACAGGAATATAGAATAAACGTCTCAAGTCGTTTTCAAAAGCGTTTGATATAACCAGCGCTGTGCTGTTGAAGCACCAGGTGCCTCGTTTTTAAAGCAGAGAAACAGAACGATAAGACAGATTTGCTGGATTTGCTCGCTGGCAAACCTTCAGGTATGCAACACTCAGTCAGAAGATCACAAACAGGTTATACGTGAAGATATTTACAGGAACATCAAAACCACCGCCGGATTCGTCCCGTTTCGCCTCTCCCTTTGTTTTAGAAAATAACATTTGCAAACTTTGATCTTTAAAAAAAAAACGATTCGAATACAAAATTAAATAGTTCCGAGTAAAAAAGGCACACCCTCGCACAGTGTAGATATTGATGATGTTTTCAACACGTACAGGAAGGATATTTTCTCAAAGAAAAAAAAAAACATACAGTGTAACTACCTCTATGAGATTAAATATAATACTTCAGTCCACCGAGAGGAACATTGAGAGCGAGACCAAAAAGATCTCCTGGTTCTTACACTGCCGCCAAAAACGCTCTACAGCAGCAAAAACTTGTTAAAACGAAGAAAAAAAAATCACTCTCACTGGAAGCACGGTCCAATTTATGCGAAGCAAATGCACTGTTTGAAAGAAAGGGATGTAAAAATATAGGCTTTCTTCTCCACAGAACGCTCTCTAACAGCGTAGATGAGAAGACCGTTCTCCTTCTTCCTTTGAGGATAAAAAAAGTGGCGATGCTATTAATATCTCTAATCCTCCTCTTGTCTAATATACTCTACACAATCTCACTACTATTGCATAACCCCCTGCCAGTCAGTGGTAAAATTGGTGTAATTTGCATAAATATTTTGGTGCATTAAATCATGTGCAAACAACTTTAATAGGGCTCACCTGTGCAGATGGCACAAAATTGACTGTTCAGATAGAAAATTCACCATTTGCACAACCGTCCACTCGAAATGGACTGAAAAAAAAAACCTGTCATCTCTCTCTATGGTTCTATTCTCGAATGGTACAAGTGCTCAGCAAAACATTTAAAATAACCCACAATGCCCGGATATGTGATCTTGAACTGGAATAGCCTGATATGATGGACGTTAAGTCTAGCCTTGGACCATTTTTATACTGTCTGAAAATCCTCTGCATTCTATGGCTAAGGTTAACTTGGGCCCAGAGATTCCCTTGATGGTGTTTTCTTTCCGTAAACGTAGACAGAATAAGAGTTGAAAAGCAGCTCTGAGGATTCCAGATAAACACACAATAATATCACTCAACGTCCCACTCAACAATATCTAACACAGATAGGTACAGCACAGTATAACGCACGAGTACATGATATTTATCCACCCACTGCTTGGTACCTATTTAATTTCTTTGTTTTTTTTTCTTTTTGGAAAAAAAGCCAAATGAACACAGGGAAAAAAACTAAACAAATGTAAACAAACAGATCCCGGTGTCACAGGGATCTCACGGATCCCCTCAGAAGCCTCTCTGAAGTGGTGGAGGCTCCCAGTCCCTCCTAAACCTGATCCTGAGATGAACTTCAGGCAGCAGTTAGGACAGAATGGTGGTGATGAAGTCGTAAAACCTCTTGGAATATTGCTCCGGATTGACTGTTGAAATCTCTGCTCCGGCCTATGAAGTGCAGAAAGAGTGGAAAACATTAGAAACAGAAACATGTTGACCTGTTCAATATACCTCCAGTAGGTGGCACTGTGGCTTTACATAAATGTGCTACATACACTATATGGACAAAAGTATTGGGACACACCTCTTAATTCAGGGTTTGAGCTGCCTCCCCTACTTCCAGTGAAGGGCAATCTTAATGCTTCAGCATATCAAGACATTTTGGACAACGCCATGCTTCCAACTTTGTGG
>JBBPCZ010000042.1:27544352-27555194 GCA_037974445.1 Brycinus macrolepidotus
CCTCATAAATGCTCTACAGAATGAATGGGCACAAATTCCCCACAGAAACTCCAAAATCTTGTGGAAAGCCTTCCAAGGAGAGTGGAAGCTGTTATAGCTGCAAATGGGGACCAACTCCATATTAAAGTCTATGTATTTGAATGCAGCGTCTTTAAAGTCCCTGTTGGTGTAAAGGTCAGGCATCCCAATACTTTTGTCCATATAGCGTATAAAAAAAGGCTACTGGATGGACTATAAGACTGAGATGTTGTAAATAAAGAATATTAAATCCAGTTAATGATCTATTCATTACTCTGCAGAAGTCAGAGACCTTTCATTCATTTCATTTTAAATCAAAACAGCCATTAAGCACAAGTTATTCATTTTTCAGAAAAAAGAAAGGCACAGAATTGTACAAAAAGAAAATTGTACAAAAACCTCCACAACTAAATGTAATAACAAAATATTCCATATTTATTGTGGCTTTATTATAGCTTTATAAAGACTTGCTTTCCGTTTTTCTGTAGAATTTTGTTCTCTGTTTCTTGTAAATGCTTCCAAGTCAGCAAAAGTTTCTGCTTTTCAATCCAACTAATCCTATTAACACTACAAAATTACATACAAACAAATTTACTGATTGGTCCAAAAACCTTCCTCCACGTCTCAGATGTCCAATTTTAGTGTTCTAAACTTTCTTCTATTTTGGTATTAAAGGCGTCTTGACAGCTACACATCCTTTCAGGCCCACAGCGTCTTCTCACAGTGGAAGGACAGAAATATCTGATTTTTTCAGATCTAAAGCAAGAGTGGAGCTTGGTTTTTGCATCTCTGTACTGACTGTGAGAGCTTTGCTGGTGTACCAGGCACTGTATAATCGTTAGGAGCCCCATTTTCTCTACATTTTTAATCATTTTTTATGCTCGTGGAGTCACTTCTATCGAATCTCCTAATAAATATCTCTTTTAAGAGATTCTAGAGGCACCTGAGGAAGAAATGTGTGAGACAACTAAGATGTCTTGCTCATATGAATCCCTTTGAAAAGGAAAATAATTTGACATGTTTGGGAACAGCTTCATGTTCGGAGGAAACTGTTTGGGTTTAAAATTAGAAGGATGGAAGACCTACGTTTTTGGAGGGTAAAATATTCCCTGCTTATTTTTCCGACCTGAAAACGTAATGGATGTTTTGACTGATAATTGAATAAAACAAAGGGTGGCATTTTCACAGTACTGTACATTATATACAATGCATTTAGTTTGAGGTCCCATTTTGCAGGGAACTACAATCAGTGTACAATCAGAGTGGTAAAACTGATGTCTTTTCTTACCCCATGCTTCACTGTCTTAGCTGCATGAGCTGCTTTCTTCTTTGCATCATAAGGTGTGAGGATGTCTATGATTGCCATGAAGTAAACTTCCTTTCTGGGCGCATCTGAGAAGAAGAATATTTTTATTTATCTCACTGAATCAGAATCAGAAGCTTCAGAAAATTTTCTCTTTATTGATCCTGGAGGAAACTGCTTATGTTACGATTGCTCATGTTATGCCACACAGAGACACACAGAACAATATAAATTATAGTATAAAGTCAAAATTAAACTCTCTAGAAAATACTCTGAAAATGCTTAGTACTAAATACACTATGCTATATATACAAAATGCTGTGGATATAAATACTATAGATAAATAAATAAAATTACTGCTGAAGTAGTGTGCTAGAAACACAAATAGTGGTTTGGAGTTGTTCTCCAAACCGAGTCCGTTATTGCGCGTAATAGTGACATAAGTAGTGATATTTCATATGGTAAACTATTGCACATAATAATGAGATACTGTACATAATGATTATGATTTAACACATAAGAAGAAATTGCAGCAGGTTGTTGCACAGATTATCTTGTGTGGGTCAGTGATAGGGGGAGGGGTTACAGAATCAGAATCAGAATCAGAATCGCTTTTATTGGCCAAGTATGTGAGCGAACACACAATGAATTTGATCCCGGTCGATAGTGTCTCTCAAGCACAACAGTAAAAAACAATAACAATACGTAAAGACACAATGAACAATATACTAAACAGTGTAATATACAGTAATATACAATTTACAATATGAATACGCAATATTGATTTATATTTATAAATATAAAGATAAATGTTAATATATGTATATGAGTTTTATTTGTACATATATGTTTATACTATTTATAAATGTATGTATATATATATATATATATATATATATATATATATATATACACATATATATATAAAGTGTATAAATGAACAATACAATATGATATGAACAAAACAATCTAAATCTTATGTACAGAAAATACAAAGAAATACAGGATATATACCACAAAGTGTACATAAAGTGCAGTTGCAGTACTGTAATGTGAAGCAGTGTGACAGATCACCTGTTTAGGAGGGTGATGGCAAGGGAAAAGAAACTGTTCCTGTGTCGGCTGGTTCTAGTCTGCAGACTTTCATAGAGTCAGATGGGTGGGTGTGTGACGGGGAGGGGTTATAGAGTCTTATGGGTGTGTGACAGGGGGAGGAGTTATAGAGTGATGTGTGGGTATGTGACAGGGGAAGGAGTTACAGAGTCTGATGAGTTTGTGACAGGGGGACGGGTTATAGAGTCTGATGGTGTGTGACAGGGGGAGGAGTTATAGAGTCTGATGGGTGTGTGTGTGACGGGAGAGGAGTTAAAGAGTCTAATGGGTGGGTGTGTGACAGGGGAAGGAGTTACATAGTCTGATGAGTGGGCGTGTGACGGAGGAGTTATAGAGTCTGATGGGTGGGTGTGTGACAAGGGAAGGAGTTACAGAGTCTGTTGGGTGGGTGTGTGACAGGGGGAGGAGTTATAGAGTCTGATGGCAGTGGGGAGGAAGGATTTTCTTTTCTGTGGCGTTCAATGGAGCACTTTATGCTGTGAGTCTGTGGCTAAAAGAACTTCGCTGTTCGACCACAACACTGTAGAGTGGGTGATCAGCATTGTCCATGATCGACTGAAGGCTAGACAATTTTCTCTTTTCAGCCACAGCTTCCAAGCTGTCCAGTTCCTCACCCACCACTGAGTCCACTTTTTACATTTACGGCATTTAGCAGACACTTTTATCCAAAGAGACTTCCATTCCCTAACTACAGGGGACAGTCTCCCTGGAGCAACTTGGGGTTAAGGGTCTTGCTCAGGAACCCAGTGGTGGTATGTTGAAGGTGGGATTCAAACCCATGACCTCTTGGTCCAGAGGCAAGTATCTTACCCACTAGGCCACCACCACCCCACTTTTCCAATCAACTCGTTATAGACTGTTATAGACTAAAAGTCTATACTTTCCTAATGACTGTAAACCACAGGGCAATTCTACTTGCTTTTGCATAATTCCTGGTAATACTTTGAATGACATTCGTCTTCTGCAAATAAAACATTAAAAATGTACTCACTCTCATTACTCCGGATGGCGTAGACGTCAATGTTGGGGTCAAACTCCCCGGGACCCAGTGGCTTGTTGCTGTCTAGTGTATTGCTGGGGCTATCAGGTGGGGTTCCTGTCACGCCTCCGTCACTCTCTGTTCCTTCTTCCTCTCCTGCATCGTTATCCTCACTCTCCTCTTCCGGCTGCTCCTGCTCCCCCCGCTCCACGTCATGGAGTCCCACCAGCAGGCTGTAGTCCATCAGCTTCAACTGCGCCAGAAACTACTCAAAAAGGCCACATACACAGTTTTAGGTTATTTTTGATGAAAGACATTCAGTGCCATGTAACAAGCACAAACACCAGATGAACAGGAGACAAATATAAAATTCACCAGTTTGTTAACATAAAATTCCCTACAGGTATACTACCATTCAAAAGACTGGAATAAATTATTTTCAATACTAAAAGTCAATTTTATTGCAGATGCATGTGTAAAATGTTTCAAATAATGTATGTTTTATTCTTATAATAGATACTTAACAAGACAGCTTAAAATATAATAAAAAAATTATATAATAAAAAAATTATAAGACAGCTTAAAAGGTTTTAAATCATGTGTAGGAAGCTCTAAAAAATTAGGAAATTGTCCAGAATGATGAACAGAGCTGATTCCAAAACTGTGAGAACTGTATAGTATCAGTGTCTCAAACAACAAATTTTGCATATTGACACATTACTATAAATTAGTGATGGGAGAAAAAATTGATTGTTATGTATCGTGATTCTTTTATGCATTAATTCATGTATGGGCACACTGACTCCGAATTTGATTTTTTAAATAAATTTGTAATTTATGTTTTGAATTTGAGGGGGAAAATGTTGCAGCTCTTCTATAATCCTACAGGCTCTAAACTATTCACACGCAGGCAGCACAGCATCTTATCTAGTAGGAGCTTTTTGCTAACTTCAAATTTTAACTTAAAATTTATACAGTTGTATTTGAAGTTGTTTTGCATTGTTTAAATGCTGCCTTAGGTTTCTGAAGGGGAAAACTGTTATATGGAGTATGCTACATTTACTCATGTTCAGTTTAGCTGTGCAGCTATTGAATAAAGCTTTAGTGGTATGACACTACTTTATTTACATTTTTCAAGGTTTTAAAATTGTATAAAAAAACACATGGAAAAAATAGTATTAAATACTTATAAAATCACAGTACATATCACAGTACATAAGTATCGTGATAATATCGTATAAGGACGTCATTGGTGATTCCCAACACCACTATAAATAGATAAGTGCAGTATTTTATTTCTCATTTAATAACTTCTAGTTGATCTCAAAAACATTAAAGATTTAAAATGTCTGTCCTACGTCTAATTTGTAACGTTTCATTTTACAGGTCTAAGAAAAAAAGGATTCCACCAGGCTGTGTTACTTTGGGGATGGAACTAAATAAACAAAGATGGTTGATGGAGCTAAGTTTAACAGCTATGCGTTAATGCTTCTGTCAAGCTGCTCACAAACCTCCACATCGTTCTTCAGCTTCTCCAAGAACATCTTCTTGGCCTCCTCATCTACGTAGATCTTCTGGCCGTCATTGATGAAGTCGTTGTCTTTGTAAGTTGGGAGCTCCTTTGTCTAATTTTCCCATTGAAAAAATGGTAGAAAAGGTGTTAGAAAAACCTTTGGAAAACTTTTGGAAAATATCTAACTGATGTTAGGGGTAAGTGTTAGCATAAGCAACTGGTTCAGCGGTCTTTGAGATTAGGGCTGCACAATATGAAGAAAATACTAGTGTTTAGGGAATATAGTGGTACATATCGTATTATATTGTCTTATCATATATATTTATAATGCACTGGTTAGTCAGTAATGTGACATAACTGGCCTGCATTATATTAACCAAAGTAATTTACCTTATTTTTTTTGGATAACTTATACCTTGACTCATCAAAATCCCGTGATTGGCCAAGACATAATAATGTAATATGACTGGTTAGAGGGATCATTTGCATAACTCTTCTGTGTTCTTAGTGTCATGATAATGATTTAAAGACATATATTGTGCAGCCCTATTGCATTCAGTCCACTCCTGCATTGCTAATTTCCAAATTTTTTATGTCAGTTTTAAAAGGCTGGTCTAAACAGAGCAGAAGCAGCAGGCACTCTGGGTTCAGCAGGGTAGTGTGAGTGAAGAATTAAAGCAGTGAACGTCTACTTGCTTTTGTATGCTTCTACTGCTCTGCTTTTTTTAGAGATGTCTTCTGAGAGATGGTTCAGAGAGATGGTTCTGACTGTCTGTGGCTGCCTTTGTATGTGGTGACACACTCTAACTGATCAACTGTTCCAAGACATGTCAAGGACAGTGTCATTTATGTCTCTTTTGTTTTATCCCAGATCTCAGCAAATCTATGACATTTATTTCAATTAGGCCTTTCAGTGTAACATACTGTTCATACATTACAAACCAATTGTAAAATATCTTAAGACAAACACTTCAAAATCTGCAAAATTAAAAAAAATGAACCTCTTAAAATAACCTTGTAATTACACCCCAATTAGTTTTAATTAGGCGAGCAATTCATCCTACTATAAACCATAAATAGGATTATGCATCCAGGGCCTTTTTAATTAGGCCATAGAATATTCTCACATCAAACAATGGCTTTGTTTCCCACACCCCAATCTCTTGCCACACTGTAAAGTAAACTGTGAAGTTGTCACATTAACACAGGACCACATTTAAAATTACATTTACTTGGTACGTATAACAAATGCTTTACAATAGCTGACCTCAAACCATACAAATAACCAGTTTACATACCAGCAGAACAATTACTCCATACAATCCATGTCTAGAGAACCTATAGAACTTCACTGATCACACATGGTGTTTCTGTATAAATATCTAATGACACGTTTGATTAAAACTGGTTGTTGTTTAGACCAGGGGTGTCTAATCTTGTCAGCAAAGGGAAGGTGTGGAAACAGGTTATCATTCCAACATGTGTTGAACTGTTTGAAGACGGAGACCAATAGACTCAGCAGGTGTAATCAGATTGGACACCAGGTTTCAAGACATCATGCACACTAGAGAGATCATGGGGTGATTTATTATAAAAGAACCTTAGAAAAATGCAAATGTTGCTAGTAGAAGCCACCAGACAAGGTAAACTGGTCCCCACTAGCTTGTTATGTTACGATAGCCACGTTAGCATTTTTTGGTGAAGTATTTCTTCAAGCAATTTAGATTCGGATTCTCCTTCATTGACTCCACCCAAGGGAAATTCTCATTCTCTGCCCAAAAAAAACAGCAATTTTTTTTGGAATCCCTGCAGATACAGTCTCTGTGGGAGAAGACATCACATTATTTCTGGACGAGGGCAGCTCAAAGCAGGCAGCGCTTTTGAGATTGTGGCCCCTCATGGGATCCAGAGAGGAACAGTGCTTTTCCTGAGGCAAACGCAGGGGCTGGCACATGCTGAGGGAGGAGCAAATGTGTGACAGCTCTTTGCTGGTGTGTCCTTACGTGTCTGATGGCGCAGTAAAAGCGCGTGGCGATCCGGATGGTTTGTAGCTTTTGGCTCATGCGAGATTTGGGTGGAGCCCCATCTTCGGGTGGGCGTGGCTGCTAGAAAGAAGGTGAGAGGCCTGCTGAAAGATCTCACTGTTGAAACCTTATCAGCTGCCTTGTTTTAAGGGTGTAACGATTTCAATACAGTACTGAGAAAAAAGAAACAATGAAATTTAAAACTGCGTCGCAATATGCCCTTCCCTCTCTTCCACACTGTTCTCAAACTCTTCAGAGAGTCAATTTAAACTCTTTCAGGGAAACCACTGTCTGTGATTAAAAACTAGACATCTGGGTGCATCATTTGTGTTTGTATTGTTTATAGATCAGTTGCTTACTGTTTCATTACAGTACTGAAAATCTGAACATAATGAACAAGTTTTGTAGAATCAGAGACATTCTAAACATAAAATATAGAAAAATCTTGACCTCAAAATTGCAAAATCATACCGTATATGCATCATTACACCCCTACTTAATGTTAACTGAGATTACAGGTAACACAGTTTCAAATTATTTAATCTGCTTTGCTTACAAAGCTTAAAAAAGAACAGTATCATACATACAGAACATGCATCAATAAAAAAAATCAGAATTAACAGTTGTTAATATGTCGTTAGATAAAAGATTAAGAAATTATATTTCTGAGCGTTTAGGAAATGATGGTATAAATAATTTATTAAAATACATAGTACAATCGATTCTGTATATGACACATATTTACAAATATAGGAATTCATATTTGCAGAAGAGCATCATATACAGCCGGAGGGATAAGCAGAAATAAAATCTACAGAATGAGGGCGTTCCACCATGCCAACAGGGTGTACATGCATATTAAAAACAGAGAATGGAGAAATGCATGCAAATTATTCACGTGCCCTCATATATACATTATGCATGAGATGTCACAAAGCAGCCATCAGCCCCTTGCTGGATTTCAGTGGACTAAAAATACACTGTTTTAGTAGAATAACAATAAATGCTAATCAGAGTCACTGAATTTGCTTTGATGCAATGTTGTTATTGAAAGCCTTCCCCATGTAAATATCCCAGACTCTAAATATACTAAATATATTAATCACTACACATTTTCAAATCCAGTGTGCTGGAACACAACATAAAGTAACACAACTGGAGGTAACACAGCACAAAAAGCATTATGATTCAAGTAATTGTGGAACTTACTGTTTTCACAGTCCTTTACATTATTTACAATGCTTGTTTTTAGTAAGACAAGAATTGTTCTATTATTAAGTAATTATCAGGGAGTCATGTTGAAAATAACTGATTTTTATTTTATAATATTTAAGTTTTTTCTTGATTTGTGGTTGTTTTATTTTCTATCATATTTTGCTATTTACATTGTGAAATATTCCAAAATGAGACCATTGCATTACAAAGTTTGTAGTCAAGCAAGAGAAGGGATAAAACAAAGGAAATTATTAAGACACTCACTAAAAAAGGAGCGCAAAAGAGGTGCTTTTTGAAAACAAAGAATCGAATAGGGTCTTTTTTTCCAAGCATCAATTTATTTGGGGAGTTCACTGATACAGAATTAACAAATAAATGGGAAGCCAATGTAACATTCCAAAAATAAACCTTCCAGGTTTTCCAATGCAGTATCCAACTCACACATGCAATGTACTGAACGTGCAAGTGCATGCTCATCTGGAACATAAACTCAAAAACCACACGCCTGACTGGCCCTATGAATCAGTTCACGTGTTCAGAATCTACTGCATCAAATTCATCTCACCATTAAGGACCGTATTCTACGTATAATAAAAAAATACTTTACCTTTTCTTTGTCACTAGCCTCTCTGGCCACTGTGGATCCCTGAAAAAGGAATGAAAAACGCCATTTGCTGTTGTACTATTTGCTAATCTCCTAAATGTCATACCGATTTAACAGCTATTGTCTGATAAGCCTGCAGAAGGTCTTTCTCACCGCTCACCTTCAGGTCATACTTCTTATGGACAGGCAGGCGGTGGCTGAAGACGTTGCGTGTGACGATCATGTATGTCTCGTCTCCGTCCACGGTGAGGCGGTACATGCCCAGGAACTGTGGAAGCAGTGTGTTGCCATGGCACTCCACTATAAACTGGAAGCAGAAAAGACACACACACATACACACACATAAATGGGCCTCACCCTCATCAGGGTTCTTCATAAGGGTGACTCAGCTTCTCAAGAGGGACAGCCTTCTTCACCTCCTACTCATTTCTTCCAGTCACTTCCACTTAGGAAAATCCATGTTTCAGGCTTGACCCGACTTTGAGTCTTTGAATAAGACCACATTTCATGGTGGAGTCTGTTTCTCAAAAGCTTTTGTGCTGCAGAAAGGCAGTTTCTTAAAGGCAGTCCGCTGGATCAGAGGTAGACTAATGGAATACGGAGGTTGAGAAGCAACAGCTGATTTTACCTGGTGGTACTTCTTCAGGATGTTGTGCATCTCAGCCACATCTTCGCTGGTGATGATCTTTATGACGTATTTCTTGTTGTACGAGGTGTGAAAGCGAGCGCCGCTGCGGCCTTGGGCATCGCTGGGGATTGGCGCGCTTCGCGTCAGAGAGTTCTGCCAAAAACACGGCCAAAAAGACGTTTCACATTAATAACCACACGCTAGACTTTTTCCATTAGGAACATAAGGCACCAATCAGAATCAGAAAACTTTACTGATCCTGCAGGAAATCGCTTATGTTACACACAGAGACAAGAACAAAATAAAATACAAAGTCAAAATAAAACCTAAAAAAAAAACCTCTGCAGAAAATACACTATATGAAATACACTACGCTATTTACACAGATGCTGGGGTATAAATACTATAGATAACCAACTTACTGTTAAGTGATTTACTAGTAACACAAATGGTGATTTGCAGTTGTTCTCTATACTGAGTACAAATAATCCCTAAAAGTAAAAGTACCAAAAGTTCAAGGTTCAAAATTCAGTTTACAGTCACAAGGAAAGTGTTGACTGATTTAAAAGAGGTTCTGCACATCAGTAAGAGAATATTTGGTGCTCATTAACAATATTAATTTCCACTGCTGTAAAAAATAGCTTAAATTATTAAAACTATTGCTGCTTGGTCTGGTCATCAGTAATGGAGAACTGTGCTGGGGCATTCTGGGAAACGAGCCAAGCTAACCGCATTTGTTCCTCTATCTGGCATTCACTCAAATGCTGAGAACCACCTGCACAGTCTTAGAGATCATACTGCAATCACATCTGACAGTCCTGAGCTTACCGTATGCTGTAATTTCGATTAATGTCCTTTACTCCTCAATCTATTGTCAGCACTCAACTTTGCCTCGGGTCAAAGAATGAATTATTGGTCTTCTAATGCTGAAGATAATTAATGGCAAAAGTATATTTCTTTCATACACCATGTGGACAAAAGTATTGGGACACCTGTCTTTCAAGGTTTGAGCTAGGCCCCTTGCTTCCAGCGAAGGGCAATTTTAATACTTCAGCATACCAAGACATTTTGGACAATGCCATGGTTCCAACTTTGTGGACACAGTTTGGGGAAGAACCTTTCTGTTCCAGCATGACTGTTCCCCAGTGCACAAAGCAATATTCAAAACACTCCAAAATCTTGTGGAAAGCCTTCCAAAAAGAGTGGAAGCTGTTATAGCTGCAGAGGGGGGACCAACTCCATTCTAAAGTCTATGTATTTGAATGGAATGTCATTAAAGACCCTGTTGGTGTAATGGTCAGGCATCCCAATACTTTTGTCCATATAGTGTATCTATTAGGGGTGGGACTCGATTAAAAAAATTAATCCAATTAATTAGAGGCTTTGTAATTAATTAATCTTGATTAATCGCATTTAATCGCACAAGAAAATTTGCCCCAAAGCGC
>JBBPCZ010000042.1:27581755-27602673 GCA_037974445.1 Brycinus macrolepidotus
GCTGGGAGAAGGATGCTGAGGATGGAGCTGCAGGGAAGAGGAGAAGAGGAAGGCCTAGTAGGAGGTTTATGGATGTGGAGAGGGAGGACATGCAGGAGGTTGGTGTGAGAGAGGAAGATGCAGAGGAAGAAAACGGAGATGGGTGATCCGCTGCGGCGACCTCTAATCGGGAGCAGCCGAAACTAGAGGATTTTTGAACACCATACCCAAAGCCCAGCACTGGGGAGCTGTAGAACTACATTCACTGAATTCATGGAAAACCATCCAACAACTTTGGCCTCAGCTGGAGTGAAGATTGGGATCTAGAACTCATCAGCCAACATCAGTACCTATAACCAAGTCTTTACAGCATGTTCTTTCCCAGAAGAGTAGAGGCTGTTTTTGCAGAACATAAATATATATACACACACACACACACACACACACATATATATATATATATACATACATATACATATATAGATTTTCTCAGAAGTCCTGACAAAATCATATGTAAAACCTGTTTATCTGAGCCATATATCCTTTTAAAAGCTATTATTTGAATATATACAAATAGTATTAATACAGTAAATAGTGATTTTATCTGTGTCTATGTGTTTCCAGATCTCTCGTCATGGAAGCCCAATATTACATTATAGTTCTCATCAAATACCTCAAATACCCGGTTCAGCTCAATCAATATTTCATGAAATTAATCAGGAGTTTCACAAATCCAAGCAAAGGGTGGAGGTGAAATCTGGAACTGAACCTGTGTTCTTCTAACCAGCTCACAAAACTTCAAGTACTTTTTACACACAAAACAAATTGTGATATCATTCATTGCTTTCTGGTTTGTTTGCGGAAATTCTAATATTAATTTATGTATCCGCTGGCAGAAAGTCTCTAACTCCTCAGATATATGGCTTTAAAAGAATTTGCACAGGAGCCTAAGACTTTTGCATAGTTATGTATACATATACACACACACACACGCACGACTTAAGCACGTATTTTCACTATGACGCATCAAACACATAATGGAAAATAAAAGCTCTTTGATGCTTTTGTACGAATTTAAATCTGAAAGGGTCGGTGAGGAGCTTTGACAACAACCATTCCAAACAAAAACCGAGATGTGCTTAATTTCTCACTCTTTCTTAGTGTGTATTTATTGTTTGAATAATTTTAATCAGATAACAGGGCTGGGGAAAAAAACTAGCTTTCTAAAACTGAACAAATATGTGAAAGACAAACTTGTGCAATCCCTTTGACAAATGCAGTCATTCGACAGTGATAAAACAGAAACAGCTGAATGGTTAAAACATGCAGGACGAAAAAGAGAAAGTTGATGAAAATAAGTACAGCACTGAGATGAAGCCAAAGGCAGCTGGTTTCCTGAAGAGATTCACATTCATATACACATAGTAACTGTAGTGATTGCTTTGTTTGCTGTAGAAATGAGAACGAATATTCTGCCCACAAAGCACTGATTTTTTCACGTATGCATAATTTGAAAAGGCCCTGAGAAAGAGAATAATTGGTAACCACCACGTTAATTAGACATGCAAAAAAAGAAAAAAGAAAAAAAAAAGGAAACCACTACTCTACTAATTCAAACTCGACCAAAACTGCTCAAGGTGCAGTAACAATGATGTATTTAGTTAATGCACGTGTGTTGGTGGGGGCTGCATGAACGCAAACGAACAAAAAAACATATGGCAAATAGCTCAGGTATCAGAATGTTGATCCATAAAATAACTGATAATAGAAACAAGTTCAAGATTGTTCAGTGCTACAGTCGTCTTTTTGCTGATTCTCCTTGTAGCACACATGGGAGTCCACATGGCTTCTCGTATTGAGCTCTGACCACAGTCTCCAAAATCATCAATAAATACATAAAATATACAGTGTGTCCTCTACTGTTGATATACATGACGAACCGTAGGCAAGCACACATTTCTCTATAACACACCACTGTAGGAAAAATGATTTTGTTTCCACAAATATAGTGACTTAACTGTTTGTTGTGTTTCCATACATTGTTTTCTGGAAGCCCAGCTGGAGAAACCATTACAGAATCAGTGAAAACCAGCAGACGGTTTGGCCTTGGGAGACCTGTTGCCAATCGAGATCAACCGTGACGGGCTCTCCGATCTAGTTATTGCTCATCTGTAGCATTGCATAGTTGTGTTTGGCTCTGAGGTACAGCATTCCGTCGTTGACTGGGGCGAAGCATGTTCAGTCGCATCTTAAAAAGTGGCCCAGGTCTAAACCTGTGGTCAACAAGGCTAGATTTGCTAATTGCTGAGGTACTAACAGGTGACGTGTAGGCGGCAGTGTCAACAGCACTGTTGTAGTAGGCGAGGCAAACGACAGCAGGGCGATTTCAAGTATAAAACCCACGTATGAAGCGCGAACAGTACTAACATACATAAAATTATCTTTGATTCACATTGTAATTAAATACAAAATGTGGCGTAAAGCGGCTGTGGGTAAGTGCTTGTATGGCCTACTAATTTAACGCAGTGCATCTTGAAGCTTACTGACCACTTGGTGGAAGAGACAATGGTCAACAAAGTCAGTACACTGAGCTTAACCAGTACTGCTAAACTGCAGCAATGCCGTGTTCAGTTAAATATGCACGTAGGCTGTAATGCGCCAGGCAGAAATATTGGGGTTTTATGGACATTGTCAATATATTCATTTTTAAGGCCGGCAAACTCACCAGTTTCCCAATATGGCAGTAGAAGATTTTGCCCACAGCTAGTATCTTAATTTCAAGGCTTTACACCCCAAACCACCAGGGGGAGCTGTCTCAACTGCCATCTATGATCACCCCGGAGAGCCTCATTTATCAGTGAAATTCAAGAGAGAAGAAAATGTACACAACAGGCAAATATTGCCAATAAACAACTGACCAATGATCACCCCAAGTGAAAACAAAAAAGTACATTAGGCCACTGAGTTACATAACAACTCCTCCAAAACCTACAGAGGCCTAATCTCAGATTTCCGAAGAGAGAAGGTCTCAGGCACTTTGTCTGTAGAATGCCATCCGAGCGGAACTCACGAAGACTAAAAACAAACTGGAATTTACTTAAGAATGATACGTTATAAATGGTGCTAATATAAACCATCGGCTTATCATACAAAACTTACTAATTTGATATAAAGACTTATATATGATTAATAAAAAAAACAAAAAAACAAGCATATACATTTGATTAAAAATTATACTGTCCAGTTACATATTGATCCAAATCTCTGAAACAAACAAACAAAAAAAATCATTAAGGCATTGAGAGAAAAATCGAGTTGCACAAAAAAAAGGCTCCAGTTTTGGGTATTTCATGCATGACAAAGCCTGCATGAAGCAATTATTGGTGGATACCAGTCATTTTTTTAGTGTTTGTGGAAGATCACGGAAGTATGGCACAGATTCATTAACAGTCAAATCCATACACCTGCTTGGCCTCCTTACAGGACAGGTTTGTCTGCAGCTTCGTGGTTATCAGTAAGACTGGAATCACCCATCTCTTTGGGTTTCGGGTTGCCAGGTGGTTGGGGGTCCATGTGAGGTTCCTCTGCTTCACATTCCCCCTCTTGGGGCCCCGTTTGAGAATCTTTTGGAGGCTCCACTGTGGAATCTTTCTTATTCTTAATGGCAGTATCATCACCCAGCTTCTCGTGTTTTTCAATGGATTCCTCTGCTGCTTGTCCTTTACCTTCTTCTGCCTGGGGCACGGACTCATTACCCTCAATTGCATTCTCGGTAGGAGCAGCTGCCTCGCTCTCACTTCCAGAAGAACACTGGAGCTCGTCTCCATCTGCAGCACAAGTGACCTCTTCAGGGTCGTCTGCCCCCTCGGACCCTCTGCTGTCTGAGGTTTTCTTGTGGATACGTTGATGTCTCACCAGGCTATGCTTCAACGTGAAGGTCCGTTCACATGTTTGGCACTTATAAGGCCTCTCTCCTGCAAAAAAGTGTCAAGAAATGACAAAAGGCACTACATAAAATGACATTATCTGAATGATCTTAGTAAAGTGGCCCCTCATAGCCATGGCCTTTTGATTGCATGGGCAACTCCCTAACCACTAGGCCACCAGCCGCCCCATATCTACATATAAATATAGAAGGATGTAATAATTAGTCAAAAAAGAAAATTAATAATTCACATTTTAAGTCTATGTATCAACCAGCAAACCAGCACACTCCACAGATTTTTTATTCTGTTCCATTTTGCACACTCTACAGATCTTGCTTCTGTTTGTAATTTTTGTGATATTTGTTTAGTTGGAATATACTTTTTTCTGTATATTTTATCACCTTAGTTTAGCCTTTCCAAATGTCTCATTAATTCAATTAAAATCATTTAATAGCTTAATTGCCTTATGGGTTGACTCATTGGCTCATTTCACTACATGTATGTGACATATAAAGAATCTTGAATCTAATACACAAATATTTGGCATGTTGTTAAACATACGTGCTCTGAGACTATTAACTGCCAGCAAATCAAACACTGTTGGTTGATATTTGCTCTTACCAGTATGTGAACGCATATGTCTGGTCAAGTCTTGCAGGCTCCAAAAGCGTTTGGTGCACACACTGCATATCTTCTTCCTCTTGTCGGTTTTACCTCCTGGAGACTCGTTCTCCTCCTCCAAACATCTCAGGTCTGAGGAGCCACTCTCTTCCTCCTCATCGCTTCTCTCCTCTCTCTGTCCCTCCTTCCCTTCGTCTTCTGCCTCAGTCTCCATAACACTGCTGTTCTCTTCTTTCTCAGGAGTTCTCATCTGCTGCTCCATCGTGTTTACAGGTGAGGTGCTGGTGTTGGCGAGTTGTATAGACTCTGCAGGCTCAGGCCTCCCTTTCTTATCACCATCCTCCAACTGATTCTCCTGCAGATGTATCTTCTGGTGCCGGCTGAGGGTAGCTGCCTGGCGGTAGGTCTTTTTGCAGGTACTACAAGTGTGAGGAAATTCCTCTGATGCAGCATTCTCAGGTTCCACTGTAGGTTCTGTAGCCCCAGGCTCCTCCTCCTGCTCAGCTGACAGTTTGAATTCAATGAGCTTGCTACCAAAGCTCATATCAAGACTCTTGTCGCTGTGAGAATCATCATTCTCACTGCTATCCTCATTAACATGACTGGACTCAGCAGACTGTGAGCTCTCCACCTCTTTCTTGCACTCTGGCTGTTCTGTGACTAGGTGCTCGGGTTGCTCCGTCAAAATGTCAGCAGCAGTGCTTTCCTCCTCCTTTCTAGCAATCCCACCTTCTCCAATCACAGCAGGCTCCACATCAGAAATACCCTCTACAATATAGATTAATTTCTTTAATTAATATAGATTAAATTAATACAGATCAATATAGATTAATTTGTTAAATTCATACTCCAAAAGTCTTCAACAACACATGAGCTAGTGCAAGCTTTGGAATAAATAACATGACAAATAGAACAGAATTTGTCAAGTCTGTCAAAAAGTGCAGAAAGAATGAAGATGGTCATACCTGTGCTCCCCTGTGATCCCTCGTCAGCTTTGGATCTGAGATGTGATCCAGTGTTCTGCGCCATGTTGCGATTGGATATGCCATGCTTACGAAGAAGGTGGCGCTCACAGTTGGATTTGGTGGAAAAGAATGCATCACACTGAGGACAAGGAAATGGCTTTTGGCCTAAGAAAAACAGTAGTACAATGTTACTGTTTACATACATACGTACATATATTAATATATGTATTCACACACCAACTTACATAGCTATATAATGTTTTGCATAGTGTACACTTCCTTTTATATTATACTGTTATATTGTATGGTGTTTAATTGTACTGATTATGCTGCTTCTACTTTCTTCTCTTTTACTGTCTCCTTTTTCCTGCTGTAACAATGCAAATTTCCCACCCATGGGACTAATAAAGGATTATCTTACCCTATCTTTACAGTGTCATTCATCATATATATCACTAAATCAGAATAAAGAATGTACAATCCAACTGTCTATATGATTGTTGTTTATGGAGTGGTATAGAGGTTCCTGGAATGTGCACACTAAAGTGATGTTTCAGATACATATAACATGCAATACTGGAGAAGGTAAAAAATATAAGGAGAGAGCAAAGCATATAAGAAGTACCTCACATTACTCAAACATCAAACTCCATAACATTTCCAGAAATAAAGACACCGATGTTCTACTTGTATTTTTACTACAGAGGACATTTGATGATTTGAATGATTTGTCTCCATCTTTTCTGCTGTGGCTTACCCGAGAAAAGGTATACTTTATTAAGAGAAAAATTAGGCAATAATGCATGAATGCAATTATGCTTATATGAACATTAAACCAGCGTGAACAAGTTTGTTTACATCTTATCCATTAAATTATGGTGGAACTCCCCTTTAAGCCGTCAAATCTATAAAAGTGATATCTGACCTGTGTGTGTAAGCATATGCCTCTGTAATGAACTGGTCCAAGGGAACACCCGAGGGCAGTAGGGACACTTCATCTTCTGCACCGAGTTTGAATAGGCATTCTTCTTCCCTCTGCTCTGTGGCTGGACCTTCTGTTTGTCCTCTTTTCCCTCCCTCTCTTCCTCACTGGCAGACTGTTTCTCTTTCTCTAGCTCCTCCTTCAGTGGCTCCACTTGACTGGGCTGTAAATATGGGCTAAACTTATTTGCATCAGTAGTGGCCAGCATTTTCTCCACACTCGGAAACTCTCCGCTGGACTCCAGGTCGATCCCAGTAACAGCTGAAGCGGTAGGACTTCTCATCACTTCCCTGAACAGCCTTTTCTTTCCTCTCTTCTTTGAAGAATCAAATGCAGACACACTGAAAGAGGAGGACTCAGGACTACCAGTGCCACTGGAACATTTTTTATCATTTAGTGTTTCGCCACCCATTAGTCCATCACTTTTCTCAGTGTTTATCCCCGTTTTGAGCAGCACTGGGGCAGCAGAAACAGAGGAGATGATCTGGGCAATGGAGGCCAAAGGGGGCATCTCTGATGTGTTGGAGGCAGCAACTGGTTTGGGCAGCAGTGGCTTCAGGCGTGTGGTGGGCTTGGCCAAGTCACTTATAAAAGTGGAGGCAAGGGTAGGGATAGAGAGTGGAAGAGATGCATGAACACCAGAGACTTTTCCCAAAGATTTGTCTATGCTTGGAGAAGGAACCTCCTTCTTGATCTCCAGCTGACACGGTGATGTGGTATCAACTAATTCTCTCTTTACTTTCTTCCCTTCAGGATGCTTAGGAATGGAGAGGTCAATGGGCTCCATGGAGCAGTCATTTGATAACGACAGAGAGAAAGAAGCAGCCTCAGGTTTTATATCTAAGCTAATAGTTTTCAGAGACTTGCTGGAGAAATCTAAGGGCTGCTCTTGATCAGTAGCTCCAGAGAAGGTGTTATGGTCCTGTTTGCCAGCTTTAGGATGAACAATGTGTGGAAGTCCATTCGAAGCTGTAGCAGGAGAGCTAGCCTGAGCAGAAGAGACAACAGTGGCGGGAACAAAAGTGTTTATGTGTTCCTCTATTTCCTTCTCTGGAACATCAGGGTGCTGCTTAAGCAAATGATGAATACAGTTTCTTTTGGCAAGGAAGGCTGCTCCACATTGGCGACATTCAAACGGCTTCTTCTGGCAGCCGTTGTGAGTTCTCAGATGAATCTGGAGAGCCCTGTAGTTCTTCAAGTCCTCTCCACAATAGCGGCAGGATGTGTTACCAGTGCCAGCTGAATCCAGGTCCAGTGTGGTACCACCAGACAAACCATTTGCACTTGAGGAGGTAACATACTCAATATTTTTCTCTATCTCTTTTCGAGTGTTCTTCATGTGCTTCTTGCGCAAATGGCGCTCACAGTTGGCCTTGACAGTGAAAGGGTAGTGACAGAGGCGGCAGACATATGGCCGTTCACCGCTGTGCGTTCGTAAATGCCGAATTAATGTGGCATTGTCTGGAGCTGTGTAGGTGCAGATGCTACACTGGTATGGAGAGGTTCCTAAATGATGTCGCATATGTGCCTGGAGACCGCCTGGGAAGGAGAAGACTTGCGTACAGAAGCGACAAGGGTATTCTGTCTTTGGGATCTTCTTGCCACTCAAAGCTCTTATTTCTTTCTCTTTACTCCCATCCTCTTCCTGTTTGATTTTTGCAGATGGGCTGTATGTCAAAACTGTTGCCCCAGTTCCATCTGCCCCCAGATGGTTGTTCTCCCAGTTAGTAGGAGAAGAAGAGGATGAAAATGATGAGGAGTTTGATGACTGCTTAGAAGTGAGGAGGTGCTGGCTTGCAGGGGGTGGTAAGCCAGGGCTGATACAACCTGAAGAGGCTTGCTGGGCATTCATGACAGGCGGGGGTGTTGTGGAGGTGCCCATGCTGGATCGAGGAGTCACCAGTGGCTTGGGTTTGAGAGGGGTAATCTGTTTGGGATCGGCCTGCAGAGGACTTCCAGGACCTTTTGGAAGCAGAGGTAAAGACACCTGAGAAGCAGCCATCTTCAGGATCTGCTGGATGTCAGCCAGTTCCACTCCTGTTTGACTACCCACAGGCCGAACAACCAAACTACTATTGACAAGTCCCCCCGGAAGTGGCTGCAACGACAGGATGCTGAGTCCAGTGCTCTTGTTCAAGCCTTGAATAGGGATAGGGTCTACAAGACAGACGCCAAGACTGCTATTGGTCTCTTGAGGTAGATTTGTTGCAGGGGTCTCAACATGAATAAAATGGATGCTGTCAAAAAGTTCTAGCTGCATCTCTTCCTCAGAGCGCTCTGGCTTGGTCAGCGACGTGAGCTGAAGACCAAGGGACTCCATTAAATCTTTCTGTCCGTTTACAGTATGCATGTCCTTACGTGGTGTTGGTTCAGCTGCCTCTTTGGAATCCACAGAATTGGGGTTTTTAGATGCATTTTCAATACAGTCAGTTTCTCCTTTCTGGGGTTCAGCACAGGAATCTGCACTGGCTTTGTGTGAGAGTTTGTGTAGATCCAGAGATCCCTGAAGTGGAAAAGCCTTGTTGCAAACTTCACAAACAAATCTATGGAACTTGCTGGCGCAGCGTCGCAAGTTTGTTTCACACCAAACCTGAAAAAAAAAAACAAAGTTCCAAATTTCATTTCAGAGTCTATCAAGACAAATAATTACAATATCAAGTAATATATATCTCTGTGGTTTCTGGTTCAAGTATACATTTCATTCAAGTCCAACCTGTGCAATTTGGGGAAACTTGCGGCAGGAAAAGTCAATGAAGGACAGATCACTGAAACCCAGCGGGATTGAAGGGTTGCTCTGGATAAAAGGTTTTCCAGTGGGATCTGTGGGCAGTTGCTTATGAATGACCGAATTATGACGAAGAAGGCCTCGGTGAGTGCGGAAGGTAATACAACACAGGTTACACCTAGAACGAGATATAAATCTTGTTCAACAAAACTTGTTGCATTGCAGAGGGAATGAAATAAACAAAAGTGTAAACCATAAATTATTTTTGCAAGTGTAAATGTACACACATGAGGTTTTGCCCCTACCTGAGTGTAGTGTCTGGGTGTGTTTCCATGTGCGACTCCAAGCCATATTTACAGATAAATGTCTTAAAACAGATCGGACAGTGCAACAGTTCTTCCTCCCGCTTGACAGGACCTCGATCTCCTGACCGAGGCACCAGTAATACCTAAACAGGGAAAATAGACTGTGAATTACAAGTATAATGTTCAGAACATTTGATTGAGCAATGCTGCCAGTACAGACATATCAAAACTGGTGTTGCTTAGTGTGAAGACTTTTTAGAATTCATATTAGCATTTTGAGATTAATGCAGCATTTAGAATCAAAGGCTCAATTTAAGAAAAAAAAGAATATGCAGAATCATGCCTTTTTATTTGGTGGCTCATCGATTCTCTCCTTATCATCCTCTATACTTGGCTTCCTCTTGACACTGGGTCTGCGGCGCTTGGGTTGGGAGGCAGGACAGAAGGCAGGAATACTGTTTGGATCCTTGTCATGAATTTTCATGTGTCTGTAGAAATCAAAAGGCACATAAGTATATTGTCCAAATAATAACTACAAACATGAGTCATACCATTAATCAAAATGAGCCAGAAGATCCTTGTCGAGATGATCAACACAAAAGCAATGACAAGGACAATACCCATGATCAGTACAGAGCAAACAATATTCAGCTATTGGACTACTGTAGCAAGATTCATAGCCCAGTAATCTTTTTGAAGTTATAAAAAAGACTGCATGTCATTCTGGCTGAATTGTGAACCTTTCATTGTTTACCAGAATCAATATTATTATGTTTAATATTATGTTTAAACCCTGCTAACTAGCATGTAAGCGAGATGGATGAACTAAGAATCCCTGTTCAGGTTATAAATTTATCTCAAGTTAGTAAAAGGATTCCAGGCTCACAAAATTCCATCTGTATGCAAAAGTTATGTGTTGGCCTGAGGCTTAGCAATTCATTCAAATGAGCAAGTTTTGAGGAAACATCTTAGCGTATAAATAGATGACCTTAGTATTCAGCTGTTATTTCACGCAATTAGTAAATCTTTGAAAAAAATAAAATGCTTTCCTCAGTAAAAACGTTCAGTAAAAAGAGTGGGCTGGAGGAAATGCATGACCTACATGCCGACAGCAGAGGGCTTTCTCTTCAAGATGCCAGAACGTAGCGAGTGGATGGAGAGTCGCATTACGACATGCTAGAACGTGTGCAGCCCCCTCCCTACAGCGGCTCGCAAAAACAAACCCACCTTTCAGGTTCCACCAGATATGAGGCTCCTGATGCTTAGGTTTAGATGTGGGTTAAATAATGAGCCAGTAATGATCCTGATTTGCTTCTGTGTTAGACTGTTAAACTATACTGTTTCTAAAGGCCAATGAGGTTATATGTATAGTGAGGCCTATGTACTTAACCCTACATCACTGAGCCAAGGTCAGTAACAATGTGCATTTGTACTGAATCAATCACATTGTGATGAAATTTTAGTATGACATACATCCACTTAAACACTTGAACAGGAAAGAATTAACAAAATATAAGTATTCAAGAAGCGTGATCTTGTTAAAATGGTCATCATAGATGTGTATTTAAAGCTAAAAGAGTTATTTTTAATCAGAACCTCATTAGAAACAGTTAAATGATGTCTAAAAATTCGAATGGTATTGTTGGGAACATTTGATGGGCCTGATGTATTTCTGCCTCTGAGATTGAACACGTTTGACGGCAGAGGGAGGATAAATGTCAGTGGGCGCAGTGCTGAGAAGCTTGTTTTACATTCTGTAGTCAGAGATATTAATAGCAGAGATGGAGTGAGGGCCGTCCATATGTGGACCCAACCCTGACAGCCTGAATCCTGTTCCATTTCACATCTTGGGCCATCTGGCTTCACTCACAAACTCTTCACCTAACAACAAGCACCCAAAAGAGCTAATAGCTGCATTTGAACAAGGTAGGCTGAGAATATAAGCAAATAAAAGTGCATTCGACATTGATCATTTCTTGTGTTTAGCTGTAGGAGGAATGAACCCGAGGCTACTGAGCTGCTCTGTGCTCTCCTGCAGTTCCTCACCAATAATACCAGAGGGTGCTGTAATTTACAGATGTCAGTGGGAAATAGGATGCTGTGCTCTGCATAGTCTTAATTCCAGCAGCCATGAGTTTCGGAATGAGGGTACAATTGAATTTCAATGTGGTACTGACTAGTGAGACTCAGATTGGTTGAGTATATCACAGGCGATAGAAGAAACCCTGTCACATGGCTGTAAATTCTGACCCCCTACATCTGCGCAATAAACAGCGTAAGTGTAGTCCAACCGTGCAAATGATCCTCTTTACAATGGAGACTCTGCATAAACTTGAGGTCAGTTTCAGGGTACAGAATAGGTAACAATCTTTAGTTTGACTAAGTGCACCAGCAAGACAACTGGAAAAATGCAGTACAATGTAGGGTTGCACAAAAACTGTATTAAAGTCAGGATGCGATTATTCTAGATTATTTTGCTGGAACACTTGCTGCACAGCTGACCGTGATGCTCATGTGAGATGAGAGCACAGCCAAATGAAGATAACTTTAGATTAGAAGTGGTAACCACAAAGTTTCTGTACCCCACCAACCACAAGCAGAAAGCTTTCTGTATCCGTGTCGCGTGAACGGTACAAAGAATGCACAGTCGCGTTGCTCCAAGCTTCAGGTTTTCCGTGATCTGTCTGTTAGTAGACACATGTAAAATGGTCTAAAAGCAACTGTCACTCTCTTTGCTACTGTGGCCTCTGATATTAACAGTCTGGCACTGGCCTCTTTAGTGTTGTTGATGTTTTATGCAAAATGATTAAGAGCGGGTAACTAAAGTTAACTAAGTTAGCCTCATGCCAAGATACACATTCTTTGTTAATTGCAATGTAGTATTAAACACACAATCTGGGTGTTGAAAATTTGACAGTAAAACATAACTAGTGATGTATTTTACTAATCACACGCACACATTCTCATGGAGACACACACAAACACACACACAAACACAAACACAAACACACACAGTCACTCACACAAACACTCACATACTCGCATGCATGCATACACTCACTCACACACATACATATTAAGTGTATATCCTGTAATGCTGTAAGGCTCTCTATAGAGAAGTTACAAAGCAACGTATTTATAGATCTGTTTATGATTGTAATAGTTAATTATACTGATATCTGTTTTACTATGTTTAATAGAGTTTACTTACTACAGTTTAGTAAAAACACAGAGTTATGAATGAGAATCTGGATCTCAGTTACAGACAGAAAAAACAAAAAATTTAATGGAACCTTATTCTCCTTTTCTGCCTAAAACTGTACAATGTTAAGTTCTGACTGCTGCATCATTTAGGGGGGACCGGAAATTTTTCTGAAAGACGATGGTAATAAACCCTCTGTAAAGCACTGGAAATATGGCGATAAACAAAGATCTTAAGAAAATTTTAAGATTTATATTGACTTCATGATTGCTGTTATTTAGGTCAGCAACAGTCCAGTCAGACTTATGTGTCTCTTTATCTGAACGTTATCTTACAGCTGAACATAATATTTCTTTGGGCATCTTTGTGAAAAGGGGTGTATACATGTGTAAAACTATTAAAAATATATCAAATGAACTACAAAATGAGCAAACGAGCGGTTGTGGTTAAATATGAAGCATAAACTAAAGTGATGTTTGAAAACGATTTTTTGAATACTCGCTTGGAAACACCAGTTACTCGAAGCCTAAGAAATGCTGTTTGGGCCAGTTCTAAAAATAAGATGGCTTATGGGCTGACATCCAATCAGCTACTTTTTACTATGCAGTTTATGCTCTTACTGTGAATTGGGCCTTGTTTACAGGGACTCCATCCTCTACATGTTTACACCACACTCCTTCTAAATGTGGATACTTGAAGATGGCCTCATTGCAGATGAAAGCTGTCGACTGCATGCACACTACTTGTGTAATCACCAAAGAAAAGTGTTGCCAACTGAGTGGGATGCTCTGGAGTAGCTACACATGAGCCTAAGGTCACCAAGCCCAGTGCCAAGTGTTGACAAGAGGGGTATAAAGCCACCCAGCATTGGGCAATGGAGCAGTGAAACTGCATTCACTGGAGTGATGGAGCTCCATCCGATACCTTTAGGATGAGTTGGAGTGGTGTTTGTGATCCAGCACTACACATCCAACATCAGTACCTGACCTCACAAATGCTCACCGCAATAGCAAACGGTCCAACAGCTACTGAAAAGCCATTCCAGAAGAGTACAAGTGGGACAAAGTCCCTACTAATGTTTTTAACTTTTGAAGAAATGCTGGATGAGGAGGTGTCTAAAAACTTCTGGACATACAGCAAATCTGCCCTGTGTGCATTCCCTGCCCTAAGAGCGTATTAGAAAATCAAAATAAAAACGGTAAAAATAGTCTAAACTGGTGTTTGCACTCCTACACGCTCGCCGTTTGTTGCTCTTCCACTCTGCATGCCGCTGCTCAGCCCCCCTCCATCTGCAGGAAACTATCCTGAAAGTTCTCCCGGGGTCAAAGAGCTTGTGTTTTTATCTGTTTGTTTCTAAGACCTAAAATAAAACATTTTTGGACTTTATTTTTTCTTATTTTTTTAAATGCCCATAAAGAAAAAAAACAACATTTTTTTCTTTATGGGCATTTGCATGTGACACCACTATTAAAACCCCAGTAGTGGTTATTATTATTACATGTTTTTAAAATTACAATAACTTTGGTTCTATGTGACACAGGAACACCAAACAAAGCTCAGCATGACGTCTGACACCTCGAGCATCAACACAAACCGGGGGAACTTCCATATAAGAAGCTGTTTTGCGGTATGACAACAATTTATCATTTGTTGCGTTTCCAGCACGGATCTGTGCCGCTCGTGTTCTAAGGGTTAACGCACCCACTTATTAATCAGTTGTTAATGAGCTGATTAGCTGGATCACGTGTGTTGAGAGAAGGGAAAACACCGAAACCTGCAGAGCAGGGCCAGGGTTGGGAAAACTGTTCTAGAAGTACTGAAGGGAAAAATTTTGTACTCTGATGGTGGACTGTGACATAATCCATGATAATGAAAACGCTGGCATATTACCCAACCCCTGCTATGGAAGAAGACCTACCACTCAGCACCAAATCTTGCCTGTGTTTATTGGCACAGTGAACTTCCCAAGCTTGGTTCAAGCATCTTGAAGATACTCTGAACATCCCTTTACTAACCCCACCCCCTCCCTCCTTCTCACCCATTTGCACACAGACTCAGACTGTCTTTCTTCTCCCACCCCCATCTGGAATGCCTGCATGTCTCAGCTGCACAGAGAAAGCCTCTATACTCATCCCATAGACTCACCACCACAAACAGACCAGGGCACACAACCATAAACACACACTGAAGTGCAGCACGCAAACAGAAATATCTCACACAGAACATAAACACATAGAACCTACAGAATATACACACATGCACAGGAGCCGGTGTGTACATATCTATAGGACAGCAATTGTAGAGCATGTTCATAAAAAAATGTTCATTTTTTAAATATTCTTTCAAATATTTTACTGTATATTCAAATATGCTTTAAGAACAGTAAAGGCCAAAGCATGTTTCGCTTTAAAAACTGAATGTAAAAGAACATTTTTGGTAGTGTCGCTATTATTATTATTATTATTGCTATCATTATCATTATCAACATTCGTAATTTGCACTATTGACTACTGAATATATTAGTTCAATTTACTTTAAAAAAAGTCAACTGTAATGAACAAATAGCACTGATGAATCACAACAGGTTGCATTAAATCCCAGGCTCCGCCGGATTTCGCTACCCTGACCGAATGTTGGTAGTTCAAACAGCAGTGAAAGGAGAGGAAGCGGCATCTTTTCAAAATGAAAGTGGCATATTAAAAATGAAAACAACGTTTTGACTCATCAGTGAATAAGTGATCAAGGTTTGTTTTTAAGCCATTGAAAGCCACTGTTTAAGCCATTTTCCCAGAGTTCCAAGCAGCTAGGTAGCCAGCACGCTCTCTTTTATTATCCATGATAATTGTAACCAGGAACAAGCTTGCTAGTAATCTGGAGCAGTGGGAAACTTATTTGGACAGTAAAAAGTTAAAAAAAGATACTGCCTCATGGAATTTTGAGAGTCTGTCAAACTATGTCAAATCTCCAATGAGTCCAGTGTGCAGTGCTGGCAACCGTGTGCTATTGGAGTGGACAATTAGCTTGATAAAGGTATGTTTCAATCAGTTAATGTCACTGTGTTCTCATTCAGCTATTTTGTTTGTTTATACAGGAAAAATGACCCAGGGAGGAATAAATGAAACCTACCCAGAAAGCATTATCTACACCTGGTTATCTACAAACCAAAAAGTGGAATTGTGTCTGTTGTAGCAACAACAACTGAACAGCATCTGTAAGAAAGTGCAGTACCTGTGCATGTTGCCGTTGGTGGTGAAGGTCTGGCCGCACACGCTGCATTTGTAAGGCCTCTCCCCACTGTGCACCAGCATGTGCCGGTCCAGAGAGCTGGCCGAGCTCAGGGCTTTTCCACAGATGCTGCAGGAGTGGTCAGTACTTCCATTCTCTGTATTGTGCTGAAGACAAGCCAAAACACAAGCCTAAAAATCTCACATGGTTTATGTGACACAAATATCAGTTATTGCATTGCAGGATATAACGCAAGAACTGTTATTTTAATCAGAAAGTTATAAAAATTGGCCGCTGCCAAACATTTTATAGTACCAAGAAACCCAAATCTTTTATTTATTTATTTATTTATTTATTTAAACCAAACCACACACTTAATCCCTGTTCAAGATCGATTAGTTTTACTCCAGGACATTCTGTAATTAAAGTGAATACCTACAAGGCCCATGATCTGAATTCTCTACCCATCTGCTGTTTCTGCAGTTTTCAAATTTGATGTAGAATAAATTCTTCTTTTATGACATAAAAAATGTGAGCCAGGTGAAAGCACTTAAGCTGTATTAAAATGCTACAGATACACCTGTACCAAAAAGTCACAAGATAATTATGCATCACTCAACGTGCTAAACAGCCAGTTAGGTTTGTGCGTTGCGCTTTATTTCACTGATGTCATTTGAATAGGCAGCTGATTTTTCATTTAAGAATTTAAAATGCCAGTTTGGCTTCCTGGAGAGCAATAAAGTTAATTATTGCAACTTTTGAGTAGTAAAAAGTACTGGAAAAAAATGTTTCATGTGTTCATGAGCTTCGGATAAAAAAGGCAAATAAAAATCAACCCCAAAAACTGCACAACGGCCAGTTAGAGTGTAAAGAAATCTGAACCGGCCATAAAAATTCATGACCGTGCATCTCCAGTAATAAATAATAATAGTCCTGTTCCAATTCACTTCTCACTAATGCATTAACAAAACCTCCTAACAGACACTGCTGTGTTGTTATTATTGACTGATATATCATTGACCTATACAGGGATTTGACATTATATTTAAATTCATTACAAATAAATTACAGAAACAAATTCAGATCCAGCAGTGCTTTAGTCATGGCCTGTCTACTTCTGCATGCAGGTCTTCACCAAACACTGATCTGGAGTCATTTCTTTCATGGGGACTTTCAGCCTGTACCTGTCTTATGTGCATGGTGAGCTGGTGCTGGGTCAGGCAGTTCTTTTTACACAGAGGGCAGATGAAGTTCGAGCGTTCTTTCAGTTCCTGTGACAAAGAGATAAGTCATCTCTTAGAGACAGAGCATTCAGACACAACAACCTCCCGTAACCTCGAAACCTGTTCTTAACACGGGCAGCAGCCTGGCAGGGGTCAGAAAACAGGGATGAACAAGTTTGACACAAGCATCTCCTCAGACTGACAGCAACAGCTGACCACTGCAGCACCATCAGACCCATCCGTCTGTATTACGCCATTCAAGACCTGATATACAATCAGCTATAACAAACTGGTACGCTCACCTGATGTTGTTCAATGTATAACATGAAAATCCCATTGTGTAACATGGAGGCTTAAGAGAGCTGGAAAATATGCTGTGGAAACATTAGTTAATTCAATAAATGATTCATGATTCATTTTTTTTTTCTTATGTAGAAGATAAATAATTCTTTCTGATGTTTACCAAGAGAGTAATGATTATAATGCTGAGCTCTTCTGCACTCCATAAAATAAGGGTGTCAAAATGCTCAACTGGGCCAGAAGAGTAAAAAAAAAATTTTTTTAAGTGCACCACATGAAAACTACATCAAATCTATTATTATCTTGTTCCTGTTTCCTTAAATGCTCACATCGGTACACATAGTGTGGCCTTCTTTATGTGAAGTCATTCACTTGCTCTGGGTTTAGAAAAATGCAAACAAAAAATAAACTTGACAAAATATATTGTCAGCATTATCCAATATTTGTTTTAGCCCTTCAGAATCACACAGGAGGAGACCTTCTTGGACTAAGAAGCCGACAGAAAGTCCAGTTTAACCTCCTGGTGTGAAATTCAATAGGTGAAACAGACATGGAGGGCAGTTTGAGGGAGGGCAGATTGAGTGGACCCCACTGATAAAGACGCTGTGTTTGGAGTCCTTGTGGAAACAGTCGGGCGCTGCAACAACAAGTGCTCTGCATCTGTCTCCACGAAAGCAGCGGCTCCAGCTGGGAAAGAGCATCAATAATGGAGCGGGACAGTCTAGCACCATGGCACCTCAACATATGGAAACATGCTTAGAGCTGCTGAATGAAAGCTGTTGGGTTGTTGGGGATAGAAACACCTGTTTTTTCCTCCACAGAGGAGCGTTTCAGCACAGTCCTGCGCTTTAATTGGCGGCATAAGACGTGCATGGCCGCTGACAAAGGGGGGATTGAGAGGGCGCATGGACCATTTGCTGCTTCTCGTTCAGCACAGCAAACGGCACTGACTCTCTGACTGATAGCTTCGCCTTGTGCACTCAACAGGCCTTCCTGCATAACCCAAACCCAGAAAAACCTATATGACCACGTATCTGTTTGAGAAAAAAACTGTGTGTGAAAGAGAATTTTTCTTGATCCTAAAAACAGATAATCTCTAATAAAATCTGTAACAACACTGACCTTCAATCAAGCAAACAAAATGACAAAAGCCAAGGAAATTTCTGCAAGCTCAGTCTGAAAAGAGCTACAAAGTTATGTACAAAGTTGTTGCCGGAGCTTCAGAAAAAAGCTTTCCAAATTATACTACTCAAAGGGAAAGCTATGCTTAAATAAAAATAAAAGTGGACAAAACTGCATCTAACAGTCAGAACATTAATCCTGAAGTAACTGTAGTGGTTAGTGATGTGGGGAGGTCATTGGTCAGTGATCAAAAAAGGGGGAAAAACTTCAATTTATTTACAATACTTAAAAATGGTTAAAATACCTGATTCCTCCTTCCAGTCCGATTAGCAGAAGGTGACCTGCTGGGGGTTTTGAGCGACGCATTTGAGGTAACCGGCTCTGCTCCTCCATTCATTTGGCAAGCTTTCATTTCAGTGCAGTCAGCACTGGACACCTCTTCTTCCTCTCCATCTTCCTCCACCTCTTGCTCATCTCCCTCCTTCTCCATTTCTTGTTCAGTTCCGTTTTCCTTTTGTGATACTCCAGCATGGTCCACTTCATTCTCGCATTTTACTGTAAGTTTTGACGTTTAAAAAAAAAAACAAAAAAAACAAAAAACAGTTTAGCACAGGTTTATTAATGTCCAGATTAAACTGCAGTGCCAATGCTATTTAAAATAATACTTAATCTGTGTCTCAGAGACTGGCTTTAAAAGCTATTCCCATTTGGTCACATAACCAGCAATTGGAGTTACAAGCAGAAAATATGATAAATGTGAGTCCTACCTTCCATGGGTTGTGAAGGTTTTGTAGAGGGTTCCTCCGTTTGCTGAGAGGACTTGCTATTGGCAGCCCCAATTCCATCTTCAGCAGCTTTTTTAGGTAAGGTACTCGCCATGTCTGCAAAAGACAATAAACAAAGTATATAAACAGCTTAGAAATGTTCAGAGGAACACTGAAGGGATGTAAAAAATTCATCAACGTATTGTATGTAGTCTGAAGGTTGAGATCCAACTGCACTGACTCTGTATTTGACTATTATAACATTCAAATAGACTCTCTCTCCCTCTCTCTCTCTCTGTTATATACTATATGTACATGCCACATTATCTTATGTGTAATAGCTCTTACATTCCCAGTTGTATGTTCAGGCTATTGTTAAAAATACCCATGGATCAAATCATGAAATTTGAGATTTCATGATGAATACTAAAGAATCGTCATCATGAAATCTCAAATTTTACCTCGATTTGTTCTCTAAGTTCTCTTAGTAAATAGACTAAAATTTATTTCCTAGTGAATACTAAAGAACCATAATTATAATTTCCTATAGAATCGCAATCAAATTAAATCACTTGTAAATAATGGTCACAATGTGAGAGGGAAGTATACACCCTAATCAAAAACACAGTAGAAACTGAACCAAAGAAAATCTTAGCTGCACAGAAGGACAGTTCAGTATTTAAATGTACTGAATATGTAAAAGAGTGCACCAGTGATTTGCCCCTTTCATGTTAACCTTTCCCCCCTTTTTAAAACTTTCTAGCAGCATCCTTCATCAGCTAAAATGTTTTGGTCCTCTCCCTCACAACGCTGGCATTGCCAACCAACCTTTGAACCTTCTATACAAAACACATTGTTCCAGATGACTAGTTCTATGTGCAAAAACGATAAGCAATTAGCTGTTCTTTATTTTCCCTGACCTGCCATGTTGGTCAACTATGTGGGCAGCTTATTTCCTCACAGCTGGACTTGTTAACAAATTAACACCGCGGCTTTTCAGAACTCAGCGTGAGCTCTAAACTTGGGACAACCTGTCTGACCAGATCTTTCTCCAATTGAAGATTCCCTATTGTACTCGGGAAATTCTATTTAAATGCTTTTTAACAGCTCCCAATCTCACGACAATGAACATTATTCCCTCTGAAGGTCTCTCAGAGCTGTGTCAATTATAGCAGGGTGTGTTATTATTTGCCCAAGTGGGTGAAGGAACACTAAACTAGGTCTTCTTTTTATGGAAATATGGGATCTACATGCTAATTTGCTGTTCATTTTGGGCATTTTTTAACTAACTGTTTCCGTTAATGTTTATTTTCATTAAATTTCTATTTAATATACTGTAATCTACTGTATAGCTAATGGAGAGCTGATGGAGGCCCAACAGCTCTCCTACCTCAGCACTGGTCAGACAAAAATAAGACTGTTCTTGGGATAACTTAAGGTTCCAACAAGATTTTCAAGGGGATCTGGATTTTTTTTGCCATGTTTTTACAAATGAATGAAAAAAAAAAAAAAAAAGACATACACATACAGACACACACACACACACACAAACACACAAACACAAACAAAAACACACAAC
>JBBPCZ010000042.1:27612495-27634556 GCA_037974445.1 Brycinus macrolepidotus
AGTGATGGCCAACGGGGAGGTCTCTCTCTCTCCCCCCCCCCCCCCCCCCCCCACACACACACACACACACACACACACACACGCACACTGGACCGCACGCTTCACAGAAACACACCGAATTAATTTAGTTCTGTGCAGTTAGCCGATGCACTTGGGTGGAAGTGTGGTGAAATCATTTTAGAAAAAGATAAACAGAAAGAGAAAGCAGAAAAGAGCAAGAAGGAAATAGGCCAAAAGAGAGAAGCAGAGAGAGAGAGAGAGAGAGAGCAAGAAAATAAGTGAGCGCGTTTGCACACTGGGTGGACCATCCCTGAGGGGTTAAGAGAGAACGGCAGGGGAGAGGAGGGGGCTGGAGAACAGAACGGCTGGTGAAGCTGCACTCAGCTGTCACTTCTAACAGGTGGCCCTGACGCGACCTTTGGGTTTCTTTTGCATACGGCGGCCATGTTGTTACAGGCAGCATCGCCGAGAGCTCCAGGTTAAATTGGGAGGTCAGAGAGAGAGCGAGAGAGAGAGAGAGAGAGAGAGAGAGAGAGAGAGAGGAACTTCTGGAGCTGACAGTTGGCATTTTACCTCTTTTGAGTTTAGTAGAAGGACAAGTGTATCCTTCAATTGACTTAAACAGACAAGTTTCTTCTCCTTTCATTCGCCAGTCAGTGGGTTTGGACGTTATCCACTATTTTCATACCGTCAAATAATTACAGCCCCACAGCCGGCACCACTCTACTGCCCTAATTAGCTTGTTTAAAGTTTAGCAACTGCTCTTGTTTGATGCTTTAACAGTTACTGAGTGATGATAAAATCTCATCGGCTCGTTTATATGAATTGAAACACACTGAAACATCATCTACAGGTAGCAATTCAACTGCTTTTGAAAAATATTTACAGTAATAATAACGATAATAACAAAGAAAGTATTTATAATATACTACAGATAACTATTTTTTTACCCACAAACAGCAAGAACCTCTATAATTAGTAGATTTTGATTTTTTTTTTTAATGAACTGAACCAAACTGAATAATTGAAAACAAATATTTTGAGATTCAATGACTAAATAATTTTATTTATACATTTTAAAATCACTAGAGAATATTACTAGCATATACAAAATTACTGAACATTATGGTAACTTATAATAAATCAATTCTAACATTTCTACATTTAGGCACAATTATATAATAGTGATGTAACGGTTCTAAACTGGAACTGAAATCCTGCACTTATGACACAGCGGTCTTTTACAGTAACCGACTACACGACTGACATTCGGGAAATTAACTCCCCAAACACAACCGACAAATGTGAGCGAATGACAAATGGGTACTATAAGAGGCCGTTGCTGAACCAAACAGATAAAGCAAAACAGTGTTAATTCATTGAATATGGCTGAATTTTCACATCACATGAGCAACACATTTGTAAAAAGACGAAAAATCTGGTTTAAAGTGATGACTGAACCAAAAAAGAGGAAAAAATCTGGTTTAAAGTGATGACGACTGAACCAAACTCTGAAAAGGGTGAACTGTAACACCCCTATTATGCACTGATGCATTTTCACATCACTCTCACTTACACACACATGCGCACTCACAACAGAAGTGAGATGGACTCTCTCAAACACACAGCTGCTGTCCAGAGCCGATCCTCACACAGCAGCATAGCAGGGGGACCGGCGGCCACTGAACTCCCACCCACTTCCAGCACTGCGCATTCCAGGCTATTTAAAACTCCAGTCCCAGCACAGAACTTCAGCCCAGCATTCACTTCTGCTCATTATTTTATAATCATTGCCCCAGCTACTCCCCCTCCCTGCTTCTCTGCTCTGTCTGAGTGATCAGACCCATCTTTTGAGCGTAGATTTCATCAGACACATTCACACAGGGCTATGGGATAGCATCAGAGACAGCCACTGTCTGCAGCCAGACAATGCAGCAGGGTGGCAGGGAGCTGAAGTAGGTCAGAAGGTGTGCTTGGCAGCAACGCACATGTTTCTGCTCCATCTCTACTTTACAGCTCACACACACACACAGCCACACACTCGCCATCATAGCAACTTTACACTTTGTTGCTGTCGAGACGATCTAATCTCATTTTAAAAAATTACACTATTCAATGGTGCCTGAGGCCTTTGCATTCATTGAATGTACAAAGAATGGACCAACAGAAATGAAGCACAAATACCTGAGAAAAAAAATAATATTACATTAGGTTACATTACAGTTAGTCATTTCACCAGTAAGAAAGGTTTGTTTTTTGTTTATGTTAACAGTAACAATTCACGTTTCCAAAGCACCAAAACAAAAAATATTTGTAATAAATAAATCTCGGAATCTCATTAGATTAACTTGCATTAAATATTGAGAACTTTTTGCATAAGAAAATTTCCCTCAATAAAAATGCTTAAAAAAAAAAAAAAGGCTGAATTATCTTCTTATAACAACCATTTTTAGAAGAGTGGAAGGACTGATGCTTTCTAATCCCGTCACAATCCAGTGCAAGGAGGTCAAAGACACAACTCAAAGTACAATAGTAACTTGTTAAACTGTCCTGTGAATAAAACAAGTTACTGAAAGGGTTTAATGATAAACTCTCGACGCCCATCTGCAGTATATTATGTCCAGGGCCTGCAGAAGCTTCTCGAGCTCATCTCGAGCAGGACTTTCCTGTCTCGTCTCGACTCCGCAGCAGAGCCGGCTTTTGATCAAAGTACAGGGCCACAGCAGTGACCGGGAGTTTCCATAGAAACAAACGTTTACTCGCTCACTCAATGAATCCTGGGGAGACCCACCCACTGCCGGCCTCTATTGCCGACTCTCCCCCGACACACACGCCCTGTCTTTGACTGTGACCAATGCAGCTGGAGCAGTCAGGTGACTCCGCAGGGCTTATAAGAGCGTGTGTGACCGACCGGCTCTTGCAAGAACTCTTCAGAAGTGTTTTAATGTCCGCAGAACTAATTCACCCCACACATAGGAAACACTGGGATAAGAGAGACATTGTGCTTGTCTTGCGTTACTGTTTGGGGTTTATGAAAACCAGTAAGCAATTCCCCACTACACTACAGGGCACGTAGTCTGGAGCAGAAGGGGGCAGTGCAATCCAGGCTCGCTAGACGACGCCCTGCCGCACTGTTAGAGGCTGCTAATTCCCATCATAAACACACAAACCAGGTCTTACAGTGTTATCACACAAAGTAAAAGGCAACCGCTCAGGAGCCGAGAGCTCACGAGGGAAGTCCAAGCACTGATAGATGGCAGCAGCTTCTCATGGAGCCATAGCTGCTCTACGCGGGCAGAGTCCATAGGAATCTGTGGAGTAATCCATCTCAAACAGTGGTTCACTCCTAATCTCCTGTACTTTGCCCTGGTGAGCACACTGATGAGATTTAGGGACAAGGGCTCTCCAACAGAGCCATTTATTCAACACTGGACACCTCCAGCCAGTTAATCCACATACACAGTGAGACAATGTGAATGAATATAAAGAAATAATAATGTAAAGTGATCTGCATATTAATGGAGTTAACATAACAACAACAAGTCATGCACATGCTACTATGGAAAAAATAATGAACTCTTTAAAGAAACTTCATTAAAAAGTTTAAAAACATTGGCAAAAACTACAGATAAATATTTGACTCAGTTTTTTTCTAAAAAAAAAAAAAAAACACTGATGTGCTGTGTAGGCATTGACAATTGGGGGGATGTACATAGGACAAAATGTTTCAGGTTTGGAGCATTTCTGTTAACGAGAGAAAGCAATAGCAGCGTTTTTATGAAAACGTCATTCATTCATCAGTCAGGCGACATTAACTGCGTATGTCAGGTTACACCACTATGCCTGGTCACAAAAGGTCAAGGCTTAATGAGGATATTTGCAGTTCAGGAAGATGCTACTGATGCTTCTATCCATCAAAGTCACAAGTGTTCACGCAAGAATGAGGTAACATTGCTGCACAAGAACATCATGGTAGCAGGAATAAAAAGTAGTCAGCAACAAACAGGCTTAAATTTAACTGTTGCAGCAGCTTTTGGAACCAAATACAACATATTTAAGAGTTTGACAAACTATTTATTCCTTTCTGGTCTCTTTGTAGCAAGATCTCCATGCTTTGGGCACTGAGAGCAGTCCTATACCCTGTGATAAGGGAGTTAATATTTACTGCAACCCTGCGATGAACCAAGCTACAAAAGAGACAGCAGTGAACTTTGCCTTGTTTCAGTGTTTTGTCTTCTCTGTCCCATTCCAGTGTGATCACTTACTCCACTAAAGCCTTCGCAAATGTTCAGTTAATTCTACATAAAGAAGCATACTGAAGCTCTAACAACTTCTCTATTATCTCTAGATTCAAGTAAAGCATGCCGGATAAACTGTGATGCATGCTACAACTGAACCATCAAACTCTTCTGGAATCAAACAGGACCAGCGAATTCAAAGAATTTTCCAAGTTGTTGATCAAGACATGTCAACTGGTTAAAGAAATCTCAATTTCTGATCAGACAGAGAACAGACTGAGTTGTGTGCCAACAAAAGTGGTTGCTGCTCGTGACGCAGCCACATCTTTCAGTACATAACTTTGAAACACCAATACAGTTTCCTGGGTTTTGGTGACCAATCCAATTGGTGACTAATTACAAAACCCAAAACCAGAAACCAGACTTAAGGTCTGATCTCTGCTCAGTGTGAAATTGCGGAAAAGTGTTGCATGGTTTGTCTTTCATTTCAGAATCAAAAAACTTTACTGATCCTGGGGGAAATTACTTTTGGCTACTTTTTCCCATGAGTAACCATCACAGTGTGTTAAACTATCTCGATAGTTAAAACTATAAATTATACGATATTAAAAATTTATGACAAAATCGCAGAAAAACAACACTGATGAATGTAACCCTGTATGTTTGAAAAGGCTGAGCAGATAAGACTGAGCACAGCAAAACCAAAAATAGTTCATTAAAAGAAAATAAACAGATAAACCTCACCTAGAAAATGATAAATCATGAATCTAACAACAACTGCTAAATGCTAAACAGTACTGTGGAGCTGGTTGTGATGCTAGCCCTGGCTTAGCTAACAGCTGAAGATGTCTTTCTGTTACGCAGCTTCATTTGTTTAGATGAGGATTCATCCTGTGAACTAATCAAATTAGCCAGAATGGTAAACCTGTGCTGTAGAATGTTGAGAACTTTGCATTTGGTGCAAACAAGGACAGTACAGGCTAACAATGTAATTTTAAACAGCATCTATTCAATAGATTCAGCTAATCTACTTTAGCTAATGGCAAATTGTACTGTCCAAACATCACAAACATAAGCTGCCTTTGTGCAGGAATGTTCTGTAGTCAAATGTTTCCTGTCACTGTGTTGTAATCCTCTCATTAGCATACTGTACTCACTAATATAAAAACAGATGCTATGAAGTGCCCTACAAATGTTTTTAATGGAAATGCTATGAAATGGTCACACATTTGGCATAAATACCAAACTATACAGTCATTGTAAGAGGAGGCTATCAAAAATCCCATTTTTCGCTGCAGGCGGTGTTTGATTATCATTTATTATTAGTGTCTCTGGTCACTTGTTTTTAATTACTTTAAACTGAGCTGGGTATGTGCCCACTTCTCAGTACCACTGGGAGGTGAATGCCCAAAATAAATTACCAAATTAGAAGAAAAGCACAGATGTTTTAACTACTTTCAGTTTTGAACTGCAGGCGCTGATGCAAGAATGAATTCTGGCACTCATTTACAGGAGTCTGCAGAAAGCAAGATGATGGAGAAGAAGCTCCAGTCCTCCAGCTGCATAGCGACTGTCCTGTATTGTGTTGCTAGAGACGGAAGCGGCCTGGTTTTCACCTCATTGAAAGGGAACTGTGTTTAGCCCATTGTCTGCATCGCCTTGAGGCAGTTAGCAAAGGCTGCTAAAAGAGATGCCTGGCTCAAATGAATCCCTGGGGATGAGGGAAGCATATTAGCATTCTTTGGCCAATGCACCTTTTCATTATCTCAGGTTATATTTACCACGCTGAAAAGAATGCAAATGGGTTAAAAAAAAAAAGAAAGAAAGAAAGAAACAGTCACGATTGTAAACCTTGGCTTTTACAAACGTCAGCTACATCTCCATGTCATGCACTTGCAGCATAAGCAAGAATGAGCAAGCCCCACTGATGTATGTGCCTAAAAAGGGTTAAGACAAAATAAGGAAGAACTACATGTTTTCAAACTTACAGTGTATTTGGCAGAACAAAAATCAAACCTGTACGAGTTAACCCAGACATGCCGAGAGAAATAACTGTATTGTAAAGAAAATGGAGAGGAAACGATCAAAACTAGAACCATTTCTAGACTTATTAAGTCACTTGGTCCAAATAAACTCTTTTAGACATACACAAAATTCATTATTCGATTAGAAAATATGGAATCTCAACTGTTCACACAAGGTTTAGTCTTCTTTTCCCAAACACGTTTCTGGCTCAGGTCGGGTTCAAAATTTTTGTTCTAGTTCTCAGTCTGACTCTCATTTTAGTCTTAGATTTCAGATTTAACCTTGCATCTTCCTTCCCGCTTTCATTGCGTGAAGCAACTTTTAATCTGGCACACTTTAAGCATTTTCTGGAGAGTTTATTTTGACTTTCACTTGACTTAAACTATATCTTTTATTGTTCTGGTTTCTGTGTCTCTGTGTGTCTGCGCAGTCGCAGCAGTAAGCAATTTCCTCCAGGATCAATAAAGTTTTCTGATTCTGATTTTAGTGACACCCTCTTGCTGTTTAGAGCCAAGGCCCACATGAGGAAAAACAGCAAACTGATTCAGGAAAGTACAGCCAAAAGTATACTTATGTTTCATTTATTATTGTTTTCTACTTTGTTCACCCATGATCTAATGACTGCTATTATCGTCACTGCATGGTGACTGCTATCCTGTTACCTTTCATTAAGCACTTTGGGTGGTGATGAGCCAGTTCGGGTCAGTTTTGAACGCTTTTTTTTTTTTTAGATTCGGTTCAGTTTCAGACTCATAACCTGATCATGTAGTTCAAGTTGTGTCAGGTTTAGACAGACTATTGTTGGATTCAGGTTCAACTTAAAAACGAATGTGTTAATTGGGCTAGGACGGACTTGGACAAAAATTTCAGGAGCTGAATTCAGGTTCGGAAACAATTAAAGCTCTAGTCTGATGCTAACACATGAGCCAGAAACATATTAGTTACGATACACATGACACAACATGATGCACTGCGATGCAATTCCAAACAATACAGTATGTTGCACTGTTACATCCCTAAACCACATTAAGAAGTGTGCTCAGAAAATCATACTACGACATAATTTCTCACAATAAAAATATATCTCCATATTGCCCCCATCCCTAGTGACGTTCAGCCACAGGCAGGCGTCTTTTGAGGCAGTTTTATGTTAAACTGAAGCCCAAAAACATGGCTTGCACTCTAATCATTCGCTGGAAAAGAACCATAAAACTGCTTTGAGAACAAGTCAGCTGATTAATGTGCAGTCATGGTAAAAATTAAATAATATGGGGGAATAATTAGAATTGTTCAACGACAAAAGTCGGATGCTTTCTAATTGCATCCAAACATGCATGGAGAGGATGGAAGACTTCACTAGAGGCAGAGAGTCGAAGCTGGGGAACATCTGTTTTCCATTGTCCATCTCTCTAGGAGACACAGTGGAGAATCTGGCCAAGCAGCCTGCAGTCTCAGCGCTGCTCTGTGCAGCTTCGCTGCGAAGCTGCTCTTCACTGTTATATCCAGCAAAGCCGCACAGACACATGCGGAATGACTCACTGTCCAATTGGGCCAGTACTACATCTTAACTCAAGCCTGTGGACGTCTAAATGCTACTTTGACTAATGCTACGCGCTAAGCGAGGAGGAGCCTTGCCTAACCCAGTAATGTAGGCCTGCATTTTCCACATAAATGACTCTTCTCTAAACGCCTTCAGTCAGACCCTTCTCCACGCCCATCAGTGCAATGAATATCACTGTAATCATGCAATTACAAAGTCACACATGAGTGAATGGAGTCCTGTGACATGCTCTGCACTCCTCCCTAATGTGGGGCCTTTTCTCAAAGCCAAAAGAAGCACCGCAGCTGACCAGGTGATGACCCTACGCGCGTACAGGCCAAAGTGGCATACACATCTTAAAAGCATCTGTTGTTTGTTCAGTAAATTAGTTGAAGGCAGAGAGGCCTAAAGGACATAGACTGCCACTTCAGGAGAAACAGGTTGTGTCGCTGTGTTGCTGCCAATCTCTCTCTTTGTGACTCCCATTTTCTCCCTTTCTCTGACCCCGAATGCGAGGCTGTACAACTGGAAGAAAAACTGCAATCCGCATGAAAGATGATTAATTATCATCACAATGAGTCACTCTATAGAAACTCATAGTTTATCAGGTTAAATTAGCATCACAGGAATGGAAACACCCAAACGGATAACAACAAAACTTTAAGGCACTTTAGCAATTGTTTGCATAGTTTAAATTCCAACCTGAGATGCCTGTATGATGCAGCAGGCTAAAAGAAACGCACCACCCTTACCCTAACCCCAACCTTTAAGTAGGAAGGTTATGAATCTGATCCAGTCCTTTAACCCTGTAACCTTAAATAGCACAAGTCGAATTTCCTTCTGTGACTTGAGCAGTTTCATTCCACCTTTAGATGCTCATCTTGTGTGAAATGCCTTAATTAAAAACAGCTTTTTCTTTTAACAGAAAAAAGTAATAAATCCAAACATTTATGAGGTAGAAAATTACAATAATAAATATTCCGCAAAATTACTATGAAAATAACAGGATAGAAATGTAACAGTATATAAATAAAGGAATGGTATGGTGTGAGTATGTTTATTGGGGGATGCCAGTTCGAGTGTGTAAAGAAACAGTTGGTTAGTACTGATAATATGACCTGATATCCACAATACGCTCAGAAAAGCATATTGCGATGCAATTTATCATGATAATGATAAATATTATCATAATGCCCAGTCCTTCTACCTCCCACTAATGTTGCATTACTAACAGTAATTATGTTTTTGGGCTGGGAACTCCCTTAATACACAACTGAATAATGCTTTCTCCAGACTGTGCGAATTTCAGCAATCTTATAAGATCATTACAAATTAGACAGGGACATGGATCGACTAAAGTTGGGTACAACATGCGTGTAGATGTACGATTGTGTGTGTGAAGGTGTGTAGATGAACGGTGGTGTGTGTGAAGGTGTGTAGATGTACGATGGTGTGTGTGAAGGTGTGTAGATGTACAATGGTGTGTGTGAAGGTGTGTAGATGTACGATGGTGTGTGTGAAGGTGTGTAGATGTATGATGGTGTGTGTGAAGGTGTGTAGATGTAAGACGGTGTGTGTGTGTGTGTGAAGGTGTGTAGATTTAATGCTGTATATTTTTTGGCTGGTCAGTAGACGTAGATTGTAGCAGCACACACACTGTGAGATGGTCGTCCTAAATCTCTGACATTGTCATAAAAGGAATCGCAAGCTGTCTTTGGTCGCCGTGACGACGCCCGTCTTTGAACCTCTCTCACAGTACGGCGTAGGACCACCATTTAGGAGCCACGCCCAAGGAAATCGCCACAATTGTCCCATGATTGTCATCTTTCATCTGGGAACAGCCCACAATCGTACAGTGTATACTGGACATTAGGCTGTAGGGCCTAAATGTGTGACAAAGGTGGGCCTTCAGCATCCTCCCTCTGTTGTTCAGGCCCTAGAAACTCTCACAAATCCACAGACTGCAAGCCACTGCCAGCTGACAAAACTGTTTAGTCAGCAGCAGAGCGCAGGCTGGGAGAAGTGGGTTGGGGGGGGTGGGGGGTGGGGGGAGGGGGGTTTGCAGTAAGGGAGGCCCTGCAAAGCTGTGTGGGATTTGTCTTCCCTCATTCTCTCTGGCAAACAAAAAAAAGAGATCCTACCCTGAGCACACACAGCAAGACTAATAAATTGACTGTTTCAAACTCGTGATAAGACACAAGATGTTTACAGATGTGCTACGGCTCCATCTGTTAACTCTTCATCAGGTTCTTTTCGAGTACAAACCGAGGTTATTGTACCCATTGTTTTTAACTTCCTTCATTCACACACACTGCTTCATTTCCTGTTATCCTTCTCCCATCTTACTGAATCCGACGCCATTAAATCTGCTTCATTTTATTGCTTCAAATCAGTCTCTTACGCGTGTACAAATATCCGCACGTTGTTTTGTCTGATCTGCATTCAAAGCGTCCTGTACTTTTCATAATGCAATAAAACATACGGATTTCTGAAACATAATCTGACAGGTTTATACTTAAAGCAATGTGATGCGCCTTTGGTTAGTGGTTAAAAAAACCCAAATGCGCATCAGACTCCCTGAAGACTCCCTGGCACAAAATTATACTTAATATGCTTAATACCAGCTTTGAAGCTTGAGTTTTTGATCCAAGTCTACATGACAACAGCCACACAGGTACAGTCACTCATTCTACACCCCACTACCTAACCAGGCCTCCAATCCCCTACGAGGGCGAGGAACATAATCTTATCTAAAATAGACAGGTTAAAAATAGCTCCAGCCCGAAACAGGACGCCCATCTCTACCCTGAAAGAGTGAAGAGATCACCCATCACTAGTAGGAAAGGCACAGGGCAAACATGGAAGTATTTCCATCCCTCCATCTCTCCATCTGTTACTGGCTTCATTAAATGACCGCTCTTGGGTACGAGCTGGACCAATAACTTCATAAATAAATGTATGTACCCGCAGCGGTCAATGCTTTCAACACACTGTACTTTTATTAACTACACTCAAAAGGCTTTACTCACTGTAAGAGATTTTAAATACACAGTTATACTATCAACATAGTTATCTATTAACCTACATTCTATTAAACTACACAAGCAAGAATATTTGGATGTAAATAAACATACTCTAGCCCATGTCAAGCAGGCTATTCATGTACTTTTCCTCACATTCATGTGGGGAAAAGTATTTGCAACTTTTCTTTTTTTTCAGCAGTTCTAGGTACAAAGTAATTACCAAAACTCTGATGCTCCTCTAAAATCACTATTACTGAATAAAAATGGTTTGGAACAGTAGCAAGTTCTCCCAAAATGCAAAAATCATACATCAAGCAACAAATAATCCTACAAGGACTACAGGGAACTGTAGGCCTACCTCATCTAATGAAAGAACTCATTACTCATTACTACTGAACTGAAAACATCTTTCTGAACAATATGGAACATAACATGAACAATTACATAAGAAAAATGACCGTTTGATTCGACAGTCAGACAGTTTGGTACATCAAAACTTAAAGTATTGGTACTGAAGGATACTTGCTCATTGTCAAAGACAAGAAAATGGACATCAATGCTTGAGAGTTTAGGCTTAAATGCAACTCGCCAAATTCAAAAAAGACCAAATCCACATCATAAAAAGGTTTCAAAAGACTTTTCGTTTTAAAATGACCTTGTTGGAGACCTCAGAGAAACATATTCAGCTGCTTTGAGCAATTTATGATTGGGAAGATGAAGCTGAAGACCAAAAAATAACTACAGGAATTGTCTGATCAGAATATTGAAACTCAATCACAGTGTTGGAAGAGCAATTTACTGCAATTTACTGCTTCAGAACTTTGACAATTAGCAGATACTTAACAAGAGAATGGACATTAATGCTTGAGAGTTTAGACTGAAATGCAAGTGGCCAAATTTTTAAAAAATGACCAAATCCACATTATAAAAAGGTTTTAAAAGACTTTTAGTTTCAAAATGACCCAGTTGGAGACTGTGGAGAAACCTACTCAGCTGCAGTGAGCAATTTATGATTGGAAATATGAGACTGAAAACCAACAAATAACTAAAGTAATTTGCTTGACTGCATCTACCGCAGCTTAAAATGACAAATGGGGCAATTACTTTTCACCCCGGCTGTTTTACACCACTTTTTTATTGTCTGCATTACGTGCTAAAATGTGTGAGCGATTCCCTTTTTTCTCCTATCAGGCTGGAGGTGATGACTGTGTAAAATAGTGCGAAAAAAAGCTCAAATAAAAACAAAGTTGTTTCCCTGCACTGCATCAGTATCTGTATAGCGGCTCTGACCCTCAGAACGCTATCTATTCAGCCTTGCCGACTCCCTGCTGGGGACACAGGAGATTACAGCGCAGTCCGCTGCTCCAGCGCTCCTTCAGCCGAGTCGCTGGGCTTTTTAAAGACCCCTCTAGTTTTACGTGTCCGAACTGCAGTCGTGCAGAACAAACAGTTCCCCATCTCACATCAGCTGGAGCTTTTCAACAGTGAAGATTCAGCTTGGACTTGGTTCTCACTGTTATAGTTGAGTATTAGAGCCAAAGAATAAACCTTTGGAAACTTTTCCATCATACCTAACTAGAGGAACTCAGGCTATGAAGAAGTCTCCACTGTACAGAATCTCAAACTTGCTTTTAGCATTGGCAACTTCACCTGCCTCTTGTTAGCACTTCTAAAACATGTCAGCAGATTTAGGGAGAGTTAGGCTACGTTGTAGATGATGCCGTCCCAAGCAGGACCTCGCGGAAGACGATGCAACTGCAGGCCTCCTTGAGACGAGTGTAGAATTTCGTAGTGGAATGTGAACTGCTCATCCGGATCTGCTCTTTCTGCCTCTCTAAAGAAAACGGCTAATGGGAGGATGAAGGGAGGAGGGCATTGGGAGAACTTTACCAATGTGATGCACAAGAAGAAGAGGGAGGAAAAAAAAAAAAAAAAAACAGCTGCACCGTGGCACTTGCAAACATGTGTTTCAACTCGTCTGTATCGTCCAAGCTTGAAACTACTCCACTCTGTAAGCAGGATTCTGCCCTAAATCCAGAATTTAATGTTATTTGTGATGTTATGTAAAACTCTGTAGAGCAGCATTGCACCCCTCAGCTTGAACTGACAGCGTTTTCATCCATCTGCGTTTCCTCACTACAATACCCAGCATGCATTATGCAAACACATCATACATATATTGGTATTCCCTCTCCATTCTAATGGATGCACCACTGAGGTAAAAGCTAATACATGCTGATATGATCTGTAATTCTGCTTTTCCTTGCATTTGCCAGGGAAAAGAGCAATAAAAAAAACACATATCCTCTCTAAAGCAGTTGTAGTTTAACCCCTACCTTCAAGATACACTATATGATCAAAAGTATTGGGACGCCTGACCATTACACCAACAGGGACTTTAATAATATTGCATTCAAGTACATAGACTTTAATAATGGAGTTGGTCCCCCCTTTGCAGATATAACAGCTTCCACTCTTTTTGGAAGGCTTTCCACAAGATTTTGGAGTTTCTGTGAGATAATTGTGCCTATTCATTCTGTGGAGCATTTATGAGGTCAGTGACTGATGTTGGATAAGCAGGCCTGGCTCGCAGTCTCTGTTCCAGTTCATCCCAAAGGTGTTGGATGGGGTTGAGGTCAGGGCTCTGTGAGGGCCACACCACACACCGAAACTCATCCAACCATGTCTTTACTGACCTTACTTTGTGCACTGGGGCACAATCATGCTGGGATAGAAAAGTGCCTTTTCCTGAAAATATGTCAACAAAGTTGGAAGCATGGCGTTGTCCAAAATGTCTTGGCATTCTGATGCATTAAGATTTCCCTTTACTGGAAGTAAGGGGTCACCTTAATTCAATAATTAAGAGGTGTCCCAATACTTTTGTCCATGTAGTGTAGGTCTTCAGGAGGGGGGGGTCTTTAAAGTGGAAAATCGGGCTCCAGGCTCTACTAGAGCACCATGTAGTCATGCAGCGATTGTTACATGCTTTATTTGCTCCTGAGTGTTCCTTTAAGTGAATGTCTGCAGGCTAACATCTTCTCTGGCTGCTGAACTGAACTGTCGACTGTGTCAACTTCCTCTTTCAAACTTGTGACAATTCCCACACAACTTCACTAAAACACACACACACTTATACAAGCTTCCTGAGGCTTGAAAGCGTCTTCTAGGGGCAAAACATCGAAAAGAGGTTCAAAAGTATAAATGGCAAACGTCCTGACAAGGTCAAAACAGAAAGGGAAGCGTGTTCCACTAACATTACCCCTCCTCCTCCTCCTCCTCCCCTCCTCCTCACACACACACACGTTGGCTCAGACCAAAGTACGAAGATGTGGATGCTCGGACGACGTAGCATGAACTTTTTTTCTGACTTCCCATCCCTATCACTCGATTAAGACTGAAATAAAGTGGAGCCGAGGTGGAAAAGAGTGGCACCACGCTGCATTTTCGTCGTGTTTTCAACAGGTAGCTGCAGTTGAAGTCTCTCGAAACTCGTGAGAGACGAGGCGAGGCGAGGCTAGCACATTCCTCCACGCGTTTGGAGAAGAGAATGAAAGTATCAACACACGCATACACGGAGTGAAAAAAATAAATAAATAACACGTTTACATCTTATACGCCTCCTATTTTCAAAAAACGTCCACCTTTTTTGCTGCCCCCTCCCTTCTTCCCTTCACATCTATTGAAACAAAGTTACATAGAATGTAAACAGTGTAGCATCCTGATGGAACCATCTAGAAAGAAAAAAGTTTGTTACATACTTACTCTTGGGTCGGAGGGTCTGGAGGGGGGGAGCCTGCACTGGTGATGGTGAAAAGAGAGAAAGGATGGACTTTGAAGAGTGAGAGAGAAAGAGAGAGAGAGAGAGGGAGGAGGAGGAGGAGGAGGAAAAAAATGCAAACTTGTTCCGGAGAGAAGCAGAGCAGAGCAAAATGGCGTTTTGGAGGATGTGCAGAGAAAAAGTTGATCCTCTCCGTGTCTCGACGGACCGAGAGGGAGGAAAAGCGTCGAGCAGGAGGAAGAAAAGTGAACTTTTCTGCCCTTTTTTTCTCTCTCTCTCTCTCCTCTCCTCCCTCCGGCTCGGTACCGAAGCGCGGCTCTCTAAACCTGATAAGCGGACGCGTCACGTGCTCCTAGTCTCCAAGGGGACGTGCGCGAGAGAGGAGGCTGCAGCTCGCGCGCCTGGGGGAGCATCACTCCGGGAGGGGTCTGACCAGAGCGAGGAGGAGGGAGGGGGGGGCAAAACTTCTGCCCGGACACTCTCATTCAGAGCACGACCTCTTCTTTTACAGCAGTTAGTTATATCCTCACTCATATTTTCACTTCAGTGCAACAAGTGGCATGAAGGAAGAAGGTGGATGGACTTTTTAATTAATCTAGTGGGGGAGGAGCTATGATATACATAGGTAGGTAGGTAGTTTTATGTATAGATATATAGATAAGTAGGTAGATAGATAGATAGACAGATAGATAGATAGATAGATAGATAGATAGACAGACAGATAGATAGATAGATAGACAGATAGATAGATAGATGGATAGATAGATAGATAGATAGACAGATAGGTTGGTGGGCAGGTACATAGATAGATAGATAGATGGATGGATAGATAGATAGATAGATAGATAGATAGATAGCCGGAATGGTTGGTGGGCAGGTACATAGATAGATAGATAGATAGATAGATAGATAGACAGATAGATAGGAGAGAGGAGGGGCCCAAAACTTCTGCCCGGACACACTCATTCAGAGTACGACCACCTCTTTTATAGCAGTTAGTTATATTCTCACTCATATTTTCACTTCAGTGCAACAAGTGGCATGAAGGAAGAAGATGGATAGACTTTTTAATGAAAGTCTAGAGGGGGAGGAGCTATGATATACATTGATAGATAGGTATATATACACACATTTATTTATTTATTTATCTATCTATCTATCTATCTATCGATATGTAGGTAGATAGATATATAGATGGGTTCATTGAATTTTCCCATATTTCCCATAGATGGACTGTATGGATGGGGGAGGAAATGTACCATTTTTAAAATATTTGAAGACTTTTAAATTCCAGTTTAAGTGATGATATGGGACCTCTAATATCTTGAAAGTCATCACAATTGTGTTATGTAGCAGTATAATCACAATACTGGTATTTTGTTCACATTTTTCTGAGGTGATGAACTTCTACCTCCACTGAACTTGCATATGTATTTGGGTTGCACAATACATTATATTGTTATCGCAATGTCAGCCTCTGCAATACTGATATTGCAAAAGGCCATAATATGCAAATGAGCCTCTAACCTCTAAAGGTGACCAATCACAGGTCCAGGAGAGTTACTGGATGTTGTGATGTAGCAAGGTCTTCATGTAATCAAATTTTCCTTATTAAAGATGTTGGCCAATCGGTGAAATTGGATGTTGGCCTGATTTGAAAACAGGCTGTTTTTGTAGTTTAGTTTTCATTTATGAACTGTATGGATGGGGAGAGTAAACGTACCATTTGAAACAATATTTACAGACTTTAAGCCTTTTTAATTCCAGTTTGAGTGATGATATGGGGCCTTTAAATCATCGCAACTGCAGTATAATGCTGATATTTTGTCCACATCGTGCAGCTCTAATGTGGCTAGATATATAGATAGGTACTCTAATGATCCCGAAGGAAATTCAGTTAAGCTAAACAGGTTTTTAAAACAGGCCTTTTGATCATTGTGTGCTCGTTTTGCAGCTACATTTTCATAATTTGTTTAAAGGGAAGTGCAACAAGTGTTATGACAGAATGTAATTTTCTGAAGTACACACAAGGCTGATGTTTTGCAGAACTTCTACATCCACTGAACTTGCATATGTGTTATAAAGTTGAAGGACCTTTTTTGGGACTTTATGTTGTTATTCTTAGCATTGGAGCCGGAGCAAAACGTTAAAGGGACATTCTCGCCGCAATGAAATGTGGAAGCATCACTTCATCAGATGTACACTTGGTGGGTTGCCTCTTGTAGTGGTGTTTCATGTATCTAAAGCGAGATTTTCTGATTGAAAGATCAGGAATGCCCTTTCTGATGATGTATCTCAAAGGTGGGTGGAGCTTTGGAAATGTGGAATTATGGATTTGTGAGATGCCTAGCTAACAGCAGCTAGTTGTGTAGGCATTTCCTTTTAATGTTCTTTTAAAACCATGACTTTCCGCACGTTTTTGTGTCTTGTTGTTTTCTGTGTTGGGTAGAAATAACCAAACCGGCAATAAAAGCTTAGACAGATGAAAAATTGTTCAAATGAGACGTTGGCCGATTATGCCACCTAAACACTTCTAGCAGCAATTACCAAACTGTACAAAGGCCTGTTACCCTACGCTACAACAGAGATCATCACTTATCTCAAAGTAGCCTTAATCGAGTTTGCCTACGGTAAAACCCACTTCAGTAATAAGGGAAAGCAACTAATCTGTTATTTTAACCAACATATTCCATTGACCTTTGCATTTTCCAGTTTTAGTAGATTTGTCTTCCAGCCTCATTATTTACTTATTTTTGTTATCCTTCTTGTCCTTTATTTAGTGAAGCAAATGTTTCTCCTACATATTAAGACAGTTTGGCAATTCAAGCCATACAGGTCATATATAAGAACTCAGCTCTTCAACACGCTTGGAGGAGAATGCTAAGCTCTGCAGAACCACAATGGGCAACAAGCCTGGGAAAAGCCAACCATATCACATTACAGCTTGTAAAGAGTGACAGTATTCTTTCTTTCTAATGAAAACTGGTCCTCAAGGACCACTTTGGGTCAATTCAGGTATTACTGAATCAAAGAACGCATAACCCAGATTACCATGTAATACCAAGAATGTCCCATATTACGAACAGTGCCCTAAATGAATAGTTTGGCAAAAAAAATCAAATTTCCATCTTACCCCAGACTGATTGCGTCCAGATTTTGCTTCTTTACTTTAGCCCTGCAGCGAGGCTAACATTGCTAACTACTAAGTCAACAGTCTCCCAAATCTTTTTTGAAATACATCCCCAAAACTTCCCTCAGTCCACTCAACCTTGTCCAGCTCTTCATTAAGGTGGGCTCTTCATTACGGCTTGTCAGTGAGGTTGTCAGTATGACTTAGCAAAACTTCACCATGTAGCTGAATGCTGTGGGCAGCTGTTTTAGACAACAGGGTCTGTTTTCACAAACCACCTCAGGACACCTGCTGTGTCGTTCCTAAACCACACTGCCAAGCTCTCCACTTCAGCTGAATGTAGTTTGAATGGGTTTTGGAGATTCCATAATAGAAAAGGCTTGGATGACTACTGACGTCTAGTGTTGCTTTCATTAGCCTCATAGCTCTAGAACTAAACTAAAGAAGGACTCTAAACATATCATGGTTGATCGACTACATATGGTTTAAGTGGAGAAATGTTGACATTTTAGCCTTCACATAACTATTCTCTGATGCCTGAATTGACTTATTTATGAGGATTAGTTTAACTGAAAAGTCATCAGACAGCATCCACATCAAAATAATATTTGGGTAAAAATGTTCATTAGGTGCCAATTGTGTTTCTTTCTGGGCTTAGTTTTCACGCTAAGCTGCTTTCAGAGACCATTTTTTTTTTTTTATTAGGTATAATAGCCTGCTCAGTTGTGCACATTGCCCTTTATGCTGATCTAAAAGCACTTTTCAGGTTGTCGTGTAATTTAGATTGGCAGTCCTGATAAATATAGGTAAATAAATAACTCCCTCATAGAGCAGACATGTTTAGAAATGGCTAAGCAGGTCTGAACACATCACTGCTTCTATCAGAATGTATACAACAACTGTATGTTCACGAGGGAGTCAAACGAAAATGCTTAGCCTGAAGAGTACTGCTTTAGTACTGCAGGAGCCCATGCAACTTCCTAATAAAGATATAATAAATATCTGTTGCTATAGCAAAGCGATATGGCATTATTTGCAAAAATATGGGATGTAGCCTGCTTTGCTGATGGGATGCAATCAATATGAAGCATTAATGCATAACACTTGTTACTAGCAGACTTGAACAAGTGTTTCTTTCCTTCCTAATCTGCCTCATCCTTTCCCTTCAGTTCGTTTGCTGAAGCATTAACTGTGGTTTTATGAGAGGATTTAATGTAAGACATGCCAGTACAGATTTTCGAAGAAGTTTTTCAGCACAAATATAAATGCTTGTAATGCAGGGAACTGTTAAAGGAATAGTTCTGCGCAAAAAATGTAGTTTACACCTGTAGTTGATCAACCGAGACATCCCTGGAGTCCAAATTTTGACTTCTTTAGTTTAGTACTGCAGCTTTAAGACTAATGTTGCTATCAGTCAATAGTCACCCACATCTTTTCCATAAATACATCCTCAAAATGCCACTCAATCTACCTAAACTGCACCCACAAAAACAATCAGGAGGACTGATTCTGGAGAGGACTGATCTTGGATCAGGTACCTCTGTATTCATGAAGACTGATGATTCCAGGCCACTGCTACGCCTGAGGATGTTCGTTGCAGCGTTCACTGATGTTCTGTTCATTTTTAACAGCTCACAGTAAGTCATACTGCGTCCTAAACCACATCCACCTGTGTGTGCGACCTTGGTGAAGAGCTGGATGTGGTGTGAGTGAGCTGAGACGTGTTTTGGGGACGTATTTACAGAAACGATTTGGGTGACTATTGACTATAGTGTTAAGTGCTGAAGCTTCTCATCCTCTGTTCTGAACTAAAGAAGCCTTTTTGGGCCTCGGTGGATCGACTACATCTGTAGTAAGTAGACAATTGTGAATGCATGATTTTTCACGGAACTATTCCTTTGAATGGTGATGAACTGCAAACAATGGAGTGAATAATGGAAACAACTAGGCTTCAGCAGGCCCCAGCATGTGCACGTGTGTGTGTGTGTGTGTGTGTGTGTGTGTGTGTGTGTGTGTGTGTGTGTGAAGAGAGAGAGAGAAAGAGGGTGCGAGAGCTTGAGTGAGTGAGTGTAAATTACCACTAGAGTGCAGTCTCTCCACCAGCGGCCTCCTTACATAACCATACAAATACGACCTTGTATTTGTACACTAAGTAATGTCTCCGACCTACAATGACCTGAATAATTGCCTCTGGCCTACATAGTGTTTTTCATCCTGCGAAAAAGTCCAGGACCTCAAATGCTCAGAGATCCCTTTGTCATGTGAGGATCTGGAAACTACAGTTGAATAAGTGAAGAAAAAAACTGAACGTCGTATAAATACTGACTGATTCATCATCATGAACGTCCGCAAACCACAATGAAAGAACATGTGGATAGAAACATTAGAAGCACAAAAGTGAAAACAGATGAATAGTTTCTGTTAGAATTAATTATAAGCAGAAAACTTGGGTGTGGGTGTGTGACTGCAAGTCTGTGCACTGCCATATCTATAAGCTGTAGTTAAATACATAATATTTGTTTAAGAGAAGTGTAGTGAAATAATGAGTCAGCAGTGTGTAGATGCAAAATTGTTTGACAGTTCTGCCATCTGGTGGGTAAAATGCTGCTGTGGTCAAGGCACCCAAGACTCTCCAGCTTTCTCTCTCATTCGCTTCCAACAGCACTGTATAGAAACAGAGGTAGAGGAAAGGTGTAGCGAAAAATGAAATTTACAAAGTTTTACCTCAATTAAGATAAAATCAACCAGCCAAAACATGCTTAGAATCCAAATTTAGCTTCTTTAGTTTAGCACTGGAGCTACGAGTCAATAGTCACCAAATTGTTTCTAAAAAATTACAAGACCAAAATGTCTCCTTAGGTCACAGTGTGACTGACCATGAGCCGTAAATATGAACACAATTTCACCACTACAGATCAGATTCCTCTTTGTGTCCCCTTTGTGACAATCATTGTCACTAAACAGATTCTGGTTTAGCGCTCCTACATGTGAGATGGTTTGTGAAAACAGACCCTGTCGTGCAAAGTTAGCGGTGTTTGTTTTTATGGCTCACGGTAAGTCATGTCATGTCCTAAACCACATCCACAAGTCTGTTCAACCTGAGTGAAGAAAAGGATTTGAATGGGTTGAGGGAAGTTTTAAGGATATATTTGAGGGAAAGATTTAGGTGACTATTGAATTTTAGTGTTTGTTAGCAATGTTAATTCTAAAATTTGGACTCTAAACATGACTTGACTACATCTGAAGGTGAAAAATTCATTTGAATTTCTGCCAAAGTATAACTTTAATGAATGTTTGTACTCTGAATTAAATTAAATTAATGAAAGGGTGGTCTCAGACTTTGCATAGTACTGTCTCTATCTATCTATCTATATCTATATCTATCTATCTATCTATCTATATATATATATATATATATATGTATATATATATGTATATGAATGTATGTTATTTAATTACCTTTATAATAGACTTTTAAACTTTTTTACAAAAACGATATTGTAGGTTAAAAAAAAGAAACAAAACATTAACTTACTAAACTTACTTCCCCTTTTATGTGCAGCTCTGATGTCTGTAAGAGGCCCCATTAGCTAAACCCCCTTTGCAGCACTGGTTCTCACATGCAAATGTTTGAAGTGTCTGTGTTTCTCACAGACATCTCTTTTAACCCTGATAAGCCTGCTGTTAGCCGCAGTCCGTTGTGGGTACTGCAGTGTGCAACAGGATGTGGAGCAACATCTTTTTTTACTCCACACACACTCAGCACACCAGCTTCACTTCATTCTGACACGAAAAGAAACTGACTGTGGGTCCTTCCTGCCAGAACCAGCAAAGCATCTTGAGAAATTTTGCTGAAAACCAAAAATGAATCAGTCGTTCCTTATTCAGCTTCACTGTTGTCAGCTCGGCCAGTTTAAAAAGAAAGGAACAAATGGGCACGACTCCAGACTGTGATGTCAGTCCATGTATAGTTCATTTCTTATGTAACGTCTTGCATCATTTTTATTATAAGGGTCATTTAAAGAGTAATTTTTTGAATTTCTACATAGTTCAAAAAAGTACAAACGTATCAACCCAGAAGTCACTTTTAAGAAATATGTATTGTGTAAATAGTGGTTAATCTGAACAAAAGTTTTCTCTGGGTGCTAATTAACATCCTCCATATACCTCTTAAAAATCTATTAAAACTGAATTACCATAAAACTAAATCAGATATTATATTAGTTACCATTTCATGCTATCATTTTCAGTGAGGGAGATTTCTTCGGATGTCTGGTTCCTGTCACCATCTACTCTTAACTATTTTATTTATTGTTGAATATATATA
>JBBPCZ010000042.1:27634656-27655254 GCA_037974445.1 Brycinus macrolepidotus
TGGTGGTGCTGAATGCTGAGTGGTTGGAACTCCTTTATCTAGGCTCCTTGTATCTTTAGGCACTTTGCAGCCTGTAAAACATTTGTTCCCATTTCTTTAATTGAATCTACTCAGTATTCTAAAGATAAGACAGACAGAAAATAGTATTTTTGCGGTTTGTGTGTGTGTGTGTGTGTATTGACTGGGCCTGACAAAGTAACGGGTTTGTGCAACTTCAGGCTCGGGGCAAGTTTAGGTTTCATTAGAGGTTTTTGTACACAATATTTTTATTAAACACAAAACACAAATACAAACAGAGAAATGAAAACGTGTCTCAGACTCAAAAACTCCCTCGTTCAGTCAGTCCTTTTCTCTGAGGGTTTTTACCTTCTCAGGGAACACAGTCTGAGGATCACTGACTCTCAGTGTAACAGAAGGTCAGGATGGGGGGACGGACAGGTGGACAGCTGGGTGGACGGGTGGATGGGTGGGTGGATGGAAGGATGTTCTGATTGTGACCCTGCTATTCTGTATCTTGTCGTGATGTTTGTATTTTGAAACCTCTGGTGCTGTGAAGCCCCCCCTCGGTTCCTCCTCCGGGGGGCTGGATGTGCTTTAGGTTCACTCTGTTCCTGCTAAACGAAGCAGAGCCTGGTAAGCGGTTTAAAACTCTGTGTCACCGTGGGGGAAAAAAGCTGAAGAGAAAAATGAAAGCACAGCTGTCCCCTCTGCTGCTTCAGCACCGGCGCCGGAGGAGACGGGCCCAGATAAACGGACCTGAACCGACAGACTGGCCCGTAAATCCTAGTGGAGAGTTAAAGACTCACTTACTGGACTGTTCCCCTCCTCCTGGAGGTGCAAAGCACAACAGGGGGACAGGGGGACAGAGGGACAGTGAAGCCTGAAGGACAAAGAGATTTAGACTGCAGAGCTCAGTAAACCCACCTCACAGAGCAAAAGACACAGACACACAAACACAAATATTTTGACTTGGAGAAAGTGATGCACTGCTCTCCAGAACTCAGGAAGGTTCCCCCTGTAAGAAAATGGGGTGTACTACAGTCAGCAGAACATACTGTATGTATTTTCTTTCTCTGTTTTTAATGATAAAGCCCTTTGACCACACTTCCATCACACCAACCTCAGCGTGAAAACCCCAGCAACACCACTTAAAATGGCTTTAGTGCACAATTTCTGTTTATTTGCTGAGTTTAATGTATTATTTAAGTCAAGTCAAGTAGGTGTTTGTCATTTCAATCATTTTGACCACAACGTTCCTTCAGGACCTCAGTGTTCCACCAGGATCATGAACAAAAACAGAAACGACATAAGGGTAGGACAGGACTACACATAGTGCAAAGAGCAGCGAGAGAGAGAGAGAGAGAGAGAGAGAGAGAGAGAGAGAGAGCGCAAGAAAAACATGAACAACAGCACAATATTTCAGGACAAGCAACGTTCAGTGCAGTAACAGGAGCAGAAACAGCACTAGTGTGAGTGAGTACAGTATTACAACACATACTGTTTTCTAACAACAGAGTCGGTAAAGTGAGCAAAAAAAATGCAAAGATTGAGGTAGACAATAAATAGTTATAAAAAAACATGGTATATAAAATGTGCCACAACTTTGGCATACTCTTATTTATTTTCTCAATGTGTTAAATTCAGTAAATTAAGTGTGTATTAAAATGTGCAGAAGTGTGTGTGTATGTGTGTGCACGCAGAGGAAATGTACTTACTTAACTTAGAACATCAACACAGTGCCTGCTCAAACACAGCTGATTCAACATACCTGCTCATCTCCAGGTTTAGTGAGTGTGTTTGAGGAGAAACTGGAGGTTTGTGTGTCCCTCACAGTTTGTACACAGATTATTACCTGCCACCTACCTGCTCTTGTTTCTGAAATGCCTGCAGCATGTGTTTTGAGGGTTTATACACCTGTGTTTTGAGGATTTGAGGGTCGTACAGACTTTAAACCCTCAAAACACAAGCGTTTGTGAAGACACGCATGTTTAAGGACGGTTTTCCTCCATCTGGGTGATTTTTACACTGTGTTCCACACCTCCTCGGCTCTTTCTCCATGTCTCCATGAACATGATGTGCAGGAGAACAAGATCATGCTCGAAGGACGAAGGTCAAATTAGAGATTTAAGTATGAGAAACAAATTATTCTCCATAATAGACTTTCTGTCTCCTAAGACAGTTTTTAAATTGGCTCATGCTGGCTGCAGTTTCACTGTGTGCGTGTGTGTGTGTGTGTGTGTGTGTGTGTGTGTGTGTGTGAAAGGCCTTGGCTCTTTCAGAAAGCCGTGGAGGATGAGGAGTTGGCTTGTGAGTGTATGTGTGTGTGTGTGTGTGTGTTGTGTATGGGTGTCCTTGCTGCTGTGCGGCTGTGGAGAAGAGAAAGCAAACAGGTCAATAGATTGAATGAATTCCTTCCCTTGGTGTTTATAAGAGCTTGTGAGGCCCGATGATGCTGGGAAAGCACTTTTCTCTCAACTTCTGAAGCAGCAAATTAATGGCCAAGGTGAGACAACAAAGGCAGCTAAAGCCCGTGAGTGTGTGTGTGCATGTGTGCATGCGTGTATGTGTGCGTGTGTGTGTGAATGTATGCTTTTTTCCAAAGGCATTTCTATTTAATTAGTTTATGTGAACAAAAAGGACCCACTCAGAGCTGTTTCCCCAGGTGGAGGGCCGGAGAAAAGACCTTGATGTCTTTGTCTTCATGCTGACAGTTTTCTGTACTGTATTATTAGTGTTGTTGTTGTTGTTGTGTAAGTTCTGTAATCAACTGCACCCTGATCACTCAGTATAACTGTCCTCTTTCTCTGGGTGGGTTGGGTGGTCCTCCCTCTCCCCCATCACTCAGTATAACTGTCCTCTCTCTCTCTGGGTGGGTATGGTGGTCCTCCCTCTCCCCCATCACTCAGTATAACTGTCCTCTCTCTCTCTGGGTGGGTAGGGTGGTCCTCCCTCTTCCCCATCACTCAGTATTACTCTCCTCTCTCTATCTGGGTGGAGGGTTGGTGGTCCTGAATGAGATTCAAAGATCCAGCTAAGTAAAAATATCTAATCTTTCCATCACTACTACCTGAAGTTTCCTGTCATGTTGGGGGTGTGTCCATGGTTTGTCCAGTGGGCGTTGCTAAAGGCCAGTGGACCAATAGACACCCAAGGTCAACTCAGTTTTTTTAATTCACAGATTAAAACTGGTATCCTTGAAATAGTGTAGATGATCAACTGAGCTCTTACAGACTAAATCGATGGGACTGAAGAAAAGCAGAGTCCAGTGTGAGGTAAAACGTCATTTTAAATGCAGTAATGCAGGAATCACTCTGACCTACAGCCACACGAGTAGAGGAGAACATTCAGGTATTGACAGCGGCGGAAGCCCCGGGTTCCCCAGAGGAGCGTCCAGAGAACCTCTGCTCTCTCCAGCATGGCTCTCTCCATTAACTGATATTGAATTTTCCAGTCCTAATGCACTCGTTACCCCCCCCAGGCTCAACTCATCGAACCGTTTTCTCCTCTTACCTGCAGACACGCAGCTTCTCCTGTAACCTCTTACAGCCCAGTGTTTTCAGCTGAACATCCAAAGAGATTTAATATGTAAACGTCAGCAGGAGGTCATGGAGAAGGTTTTAATGATGCTTTTGTGTGTTTTCGGGTGGTGGATGAAAGAGTGGCCTGTTGATGATGATGAATAAAAAAAAGAAGGGATGCGTTCATCATTCCCTCATGAACGACAGATATGAGGCTGCAGAACAGGCAGCACTTTTGCCACTTAACCCCCAACTTATGTTCAGATAGACTAACTTTATTTATGACCCCAGCAATTTAAACCTCCAGAAAATGTTTTAAATTAAAATTTCTAACCAAGTTCATGTGTCTGTACTTTGTTTCTTTGTTGATGATTTAAATATCTAGGGTGGTAGGAGCCTAGTGGGTAAAACACTTGCCTGTGAACCCGATGACCACAAAGTTGCAGGTTCACACCCCCCACTTTCTACCACTGTGTCTATGAGCAAGACCCTTATCCCTCAGTTGCTCTAGGCGGACTGTCCCTGTAACTAATGATTGTAATTCGTTCTGGATAAGAATGTCAGCCAAATGCCCCTTTTGCCCTTTACCCTAAATAAAATAGAGCTTTGAAGAAAACATACATGTAATAAAGTTCCAGCGACAAGTATGTTTCCCTCCCCCATGTCATGTGACTTTATCAGTGGTTCTCACACTCTGATTATGGGTTCTCACACTCTGATCAATGGTTCTCTTACAAGTCTGATTATGTTCAGTTATGGTTTTTTTGAAGATTAAAAAATTAATTATTACAGTGTCCTCAATATCATCCAAAACAGCCAAAATAAATGCGTAGGAAAGTTTTCTTTTTGATCTTAAGCGAGCAGCAAAAAGTGAGAAGTATCCATAAATAAATTTGAGAAGAGGACCAGGACTCCATTTCCATCTCTACATTGTGATGAAGTTACTCCTCCCTGTTCCTCAGTTCTCTCTCTGCTCTGTCTCTGTTCATTAAAGGCGGTCTGACCTTCAGTCACACAGCGTCTAGTTATATAACCATCACATAATGAAACCACAGGATTTAACTTAAGATTAATACCTTAGTTGTTTCATCGGAGTGGCACAGATATGGATAGTAGTTTGGATAGCCGTAGTGCCATAGTGTAGAGAAAGCCTATATCTGTTTACAGGTGAGTGTGTTTGTTTTTATTATATTCTCTTTATTATTGGCTCCTTTTTTTTTTTACTTTTAATTGATACAGTTTTATCACAGCAACTCCCTACCCAACACAGCTCAGCCAGAACAGTGAGAGAAAAGAAAGAGCATTTTAAGATCTTAAATTGGGATCAGGCTAAGATTAGACGAAAGCTCTTTCTCGGGAGCCGAATTTAAGAAGCGGGAGAAATGATGAGGATGGTAATGATGATGATGATGATGATGGTGATGATATTGGTGATGGTGATGGTGATGAAGATGATGGTGATGGTGATGGTGATGTGATGATGGTGACGATGATAATGGCGATGTGATGATAATGATGATGGTGATGAAAGTTATGATGGTGATGATGATGTGATGATGATGATGATGATGGTGTTGATGGTGATGATGGTGATGGTGATGACGATGGTCGTGAAGGTGGTGATGACATTGATGATGATGGTGATGATGGTGTGATGATGGTGGTGAAGGTGATGATGGGGTTGATGTTGATGGTGGTGCAGGTGATGATGGCGAAGATGACGATGGTGATGACGGTGATGGTGGTGATGACGGTGATGGTGATGATGGTGATGACGATGGTGATGGTGGTGATGATGATGGTGATGGTGGTGATGGTGATGGTGATGGTGGTGATGGTGATGATGGCAATGATGATGGTGATGGTGGTGACGATGGTGATGATGGCGATGATGATGATGATGGCGATGATGATGATGATGGTGATGGTGGTGATGATGGTGACGATGGTGATGATGGTGGTGAAGGTGATGATGGCATTGATGATGATGGTGATGGTGAAGGTGATGATGATGGTGATGGTAGTGATGATGGGGAAGGTGATGATGATGGCGATGATGGTGATGGTGATGATGGTGATGGTGGTGATGATGATGGTGATGATAGTAGTGATGATGGTGATGGTGGTGATGATGGTGATGATGGTGGTGAAGGTGATGACGTTGATGATGGTGATGATGATGATAGTGATGATGATGGTGATGGTGGTGAAGATGATGGTGATGATGGTAGTGATGATGGTGATGGTGGTGACGATGGTGATAATGGTGGTGAAGGTGATGATGACGTTGATGATGATGGTGATGATGTTGAAGGTGATGATAATGGCGATGATGACAGTGATGATGATGGTGATGGCGATGATGATGATGTGATGATAGTGATGGTAGTGATGGTGGTGGTGATAATGGTGACGATGGTGATGATGGTGGTGAAGGTGATGATGGCATTGATGATGATGTGATGATGAATGTGAAGGTGATGATGGTGGTGACGATGGTGATAATGGTGGTGAAGGTGATGATGACGTTGATGATGATGGTGATGATGTTGAAGGTGATGATGATGGCGATGATGATGGTGATGATGATGGTGATGATGATGATGATGGTGATGATGGCGATGATGATGATGTGATAGTGATGATGGTGATGGTGGTGGTGATGATGGTGGTGAAGGTGATGATGGCGTTGATGATGATGGTGATGATGAATGTGAAGGTGATGATGATGGCGATGATGACAGTGATGATGATGATGATGATGGTGATGATGGCGATGATGATGATGATCTGGTGATGGTGATGATGGTGATGGTAGTGAAGATGGTGATGATGATGGTGGTGACGATGGTGATGATGGTGGTGAAGGTGATGATGACGTTGATGATGATGGCGATGATGACGGTGATGATGATGGTGATGACGATGATGATGGTAATGATGGTGGTGATGATGATTATGGTGATGATGGTGATGATGGTGATGGCGATGATCATGATTGTGATGATGATGATGGTGATGATGATGGTGATGGTGGTGATGATGATGATGATGATGATGGTGGTGATGATGAAGGTTCCTGAATGGTTCATGGATTCACAGTTCTAGGAAGATCCTTAAATTCACTTCATCTAAAGATTCATCAAGCTTTATAAAGATTCCTCCCACTCATACATTACACTTTAAAGAACCATTAAATGAGATAGACCATTATAACCATTCTTGAGAGAGAATACTCTTAAAAAAACAGTTTTACGAAAGGTTCTGTGAATGCCATCACAGAAGAACCATATGTATAAAAGATGTGCAAGTATGAAGAACGTTTTAGAGGTTTAAAGAACCTTTACACAGTGTAAAGGTTCTATTCCAGTTTTAGGTTTCTTAAACTAAACTCTAATCTTTAAACTTTAAAAGGTTCTTCACACTCACACATCTGGTTTCTATAAAAACCCGTCCTATTCTGGAAAGAACTTTTTTGGCAGTTTTAAATTTACAATTGTTGAGTTTCGTTTGTCCGGGGGCTACGGAAAAAAAATCTTCACTCTGGTCCTTCTGGAGGTTCTAGATACATCACTGACTGTAAAGCTGTAGTGTGAGTAGGTTTTAGTTGGTTCTAGATACATCACTGACTGTAAAGCTGTAGAGTGAGTAGGTTTTGGTTGGTTCTAGATACATCACTGACTGTAGAGCTGTAGTGTGAGCAGGTTTCAGGGCTCTTTATTGAAAGAGTGGCTGTAAAACTGTAGCGCTGTAGAGCTCTAATGTGTGTTAAAGAGCTTCAGATGTTCATGTTTAATCTAGAACGGACAAAACGCTCTAATAGACATCCAGTAGCAGATATAAGCAGAACCATAGGTGTGTTTTAACATTTATGGGACAAACTGAACCATCACGTTCCACCACTGTTCTACTCACTCTAACGTTCTATGTCTCTCCAGATGCGTCCAAGAAGGACGTCCCTGAGGACTTCGACATCGACATGGATGCCCCGGAGACCGAGAAGGCGGCTGTCGCCATCCAGTCCCAGTTCAGGAAGTTCCAGAAGAAGAAGAATGAGGACAAGTCGTAGTGGGGGGATGGTGTGGTGCGACGCTGCATGTGATTGAGTTTCATTCTGTATGGACTCAAGGAAGTGAGTCCATCCTTCACTCCATTCTGTATGGAGTGAAGGATGGAGAGAAACCGAAGAAACTCTCAGTCATTGACGTGTCTGTGAAGATCCATCACTGTTCACCTGCTGTTCAAATTAAGGGGCCAAACAGGGTTCAGAGGAACCACTTCTATTTTCCTGAAGAACCTTTCAGTGGATGAATTCAGCTTAAAGGTTCTTTAGGGTAGGGGAATCTCCAGGGCCCTAAAGGGCCCATCTCCCCTACCCTAAAGAACCTTTAAGCTGAATTCATCCAGGACCAGTTTCAGAACCTCTGTTTTGGGAAAAGTGGTCCAAAGAACCCTTTTTGGCACCTTCATTACTTTTGCTTAGGTGTTCCCAAGTGTTCGTGTTCTTGGTGCTGCTTTTTTTTTTTTTACTTTTACCTCAATATCTTTTAGTGAATATGTTAAACAGGACAGTCTCAGAAATCTCTTACACTTCTTTATGGTCACCATACTTTACCGAATGGATTTCTAGGAAGCGTGATTTCAAACATCTGTTTCTCACTCTGTAAGGCAGCCAGGTTTCCATCCACTTTTATACATTTTATTAAAAAAAACACTCAAAAGAAAACAGCAAATACAGAATAAAAGATCTTTAAAATGCACATAAAGTTGTTTATGTTCTGTTGAGGTGGATAACACTTTGTTACTAAAAAAGAAAGAAAAAATGAGAACGGAAACGGAATTTAATTTTATTGAATAAAAAACTGCTTTTTCCGTTTCTGTGGCGGCAGCAGGAAGCAGCGGACTGATGGAGAACCTTTATGTGATAAAAAAGACAGGAGAAAACCTGACGGAGATGTAAGAGTGCAAACAGACAGACAGAGATGCACCTGATTGGTGGACGCTGTGTTGCTTGTTCTGCAGTGCAGAGCTTAGACTGATTCTTATCATTATTTTTGCGATATTTCAGTTTTTCTTCTCCGTTTGGATGGAAACCCGCCTGCTGAAATGGTGTGAAGTTGTATCATTATCATACACTCTGAGAACTGTGTGTTCTTTGAGCTCCGTGTTGGTGAATAATTCACTGAGTCCTTGTTTATCTCTGTCTGAACGTCTCCACACATCCACTGTTCCTCCGGTCCAATCCAGAAGATCACACTCATTCTCACTGTTTGCTGAAGGTCACAGATTGGAGAACCTAGCAGAAATGGAAAAAGTATGTTTTTGTCTTTTTTTTTTCCTTCAGCGCGGTTGTGTTTCGGGATTATGAGAGAATCTATTAATAAATATCCTTGAGTCTCTGGAATTGACTCCTCTCGTCCTTTATTTCACCCTGAACCCAAAACCTGCTTACATTTAACCTGCACTGAAAGAATAGACCAGAGTTAAAGAACATAACACTTCTAATGAGTCCTGTATTAATAATGCATTATAGAGGCATTTTTGACACGACATACCTAATAATTCATAACGCCTGGCATAAGCATGTATAATTACTCATAAGTAGTTATATAAAGCAGGAGTAAATGACATCCGTATCTCATTATAATATGTAATATAAGCAAGTGACTGCAAAGACTCATTAACCATAGAAGAACCAGTTTTGGTTTTCTGAAAAACCATATGTTTAAAAGATGTTTCAGTATGTAGAATGTTATAGAGGTTTAAAGAACCTTCACACAGTGTAAAGATATCATTTCAGTTTAAGGTTTCTCCATAGAAACCTTATGTGGAGGTTCTTTCAACTTTAAAAAGGTTGGTTCTCTAACAACCCACCCTGTTTCATCCACTGTAGAAAGAAACTTTTTATGCTTACACTTTTACACTTAAAGAGTGTAGGGCTTTGTTTGACTGGGGACCTATGACTTCTGGAGGTTCTAGATACATCACTAATATCACTGAACAGCAGTGTACCCAGGTTTCATGAAGTGTATGCAGGTTCTAGTATGTTCTAGATGCATCATTGGCTGTAGAGCAATAGTGTTAGTAGTCAGTTCTAGAAGTGCCTATGTTCGCTGCCCATTTAGGGACTTCATAACCCACATGTAAGTATTATGTTTTATGAAATAAATGATACTGCATTGACCCATATGCCCTTATATTAAAGCATTGGACATGCATTCCACTTACAACACTTATGAAGCATCAATTCCAGATAATAGAACTTATGTATGGTGTCCTTAACTATGTCCCTGTCTGTAATGGAGCTTTTATGTTCATAAACATCTCACGTCATTACTGAAATATTCATGAATTCTCAAGTATTGCTTTATTAACTTGATATTTTAATGCTTATGCATGTGCTCTGGAATCTCTATCTAGGTAGTCTTCAAATTAGGTTTTACCAGATATTTTGGTGCCCCCAGACAAAAATAATAATTTGCATATTGTCACTATACTGGATACAGTTATGGCAGCTTAAAATGCATAATTAATTCATTTTTATGAACACGTAATTCTTAGGAACTGTGACTAATACACAGCATGTAACATTTGACTAATATTTTCAGTGAGTAACATTTGTCCTGTTTTAGCATCTGCTGATGACCTTGTAATCCGTAGATTAAACTGTCCGACCCAGATCAACATCTGGCGGCCTAAAGACCTGCCCAGCAAGTCCCGCCTGTGAACATTTCTATCTAATCATGGTAGGTAGAAATAACACAGCAGAACAACTCTCGTACGCTACTGGGCCCATAATAATTTCCAAAGAAACATAGAATATAATTATTTTCAAGGTCGCTGAGCTGATTATATTGCACAAATGTCTACTTCTTCATCCTCTCGCTCAGCAGGAACTAGGCCCCCTGCTGTACACTCACCCCGCAGGTCACCTGAAGAGACAGACTGTCCTTCAAATGCCTCAAACACACACCGGCCTCCAGAAACGACTGCTCTGAAAGAGCGGATGAGTTTCACACAGAGGGGGAGGGGGAGGAACAGTGAACAGTGGGAGGGGTGAAGAAAAACCGTCCACAGCAGTTACACACTAACACTGAAATTATGGCACAGCGTCGTGTTCAGCGGACGACTGGAACTCTCCTTCACTGCTGTCCTATTGCACAGGCTCAGAACTCCTACTGGGCGTGACAACACACACACACACACACACACACACACACTCACACACAGAACTCCAGTAGTAATAGTATTAGTAGCAGTAATAGTATGCTAAAGGAATGGTTTGGTGAAAAGTCAAATATACACAATGTACCACCGACCCCAGATGTAACCAATCATCTGAAACATGACTGGAGTCCACATTTTGCTTCACCCACACACATGCACACATACAGGGAAAAGTGAAACATTAGAACCCCCACCAGACTAATAAAGCCTCTTTGATTAGAGAACATTAGAACCCTAAGGAAATGAGTGTTGGGGTCCTCCCCTGATCAGGGACAGCTGAGGAGAATCAGATATGAAAAACTTGCATGCCAGGCAAACGGCCACTTCCTGCCTAACAGGCCGTTATGGGCCACATGAGCACTGAAACTCACCAAACTCTCTGAAGACACAGCATAAGTCTGACAGAAGTCTCCTGAGTGGTACAACCATCTAAGCGTTGGTCCTGTCATCAGGTGGTCATGAGTTCAATAGCCACAGTTTCTGGGTGTGCAAGAGAGCATAACCTCATCTCCTCTATCTTTCTCTCTGGGTGGGTAGGGTGGTCCTCCCTGCATTCAAAGCTGTTTGAGAAGATGTGGTGGAGCTTCATGTGTCTCAGAGGAAGCACTAAGCTTAATTAGCCCTCACACTCCCAGACTGGTAACACAGTGAAGACCTTGCTATCTGGGGAACTAGACATGAGAAAACTGGGAAAACATAAAAAACATGAAAACTAAGCAAGATTAAAAGAGAACGGTCTGGGAGTAGACTAAGCTTAACTCGTCCCAAGCATGGAAATGCTCTGCCAATGATCACAAGGCATGACTGAGCCCAAGGCACAGAGATACTGAGGAGATTCCTCTCGTCTGTTCCTGTCATCAGTGCCAACTTGATACGTGCTCACAGCAAGGAGCAGGTCAGAGCACTGTGGAAGAAAACGATGAAGATGCTTCCAGGCTGGCCCAGAAACAAAGCAGCAGGTTAGCAGATGGGCACGTTAGGAAGATCTCTCTGGTCTTCTGCTCCAGGAATCCGGGTCACAGGAGCTTGTGGAGGTTATCAACAATTTTGCAGCTCATCTTACACTTCTTATGTGAATGAAATCCACACTGAATGTGTTGATACTCATCCACAGGTACAGTGGAGTTTCTATAAAACATCTGGCAGACAAATAAATGAGTAGATTCCAGTAGGCAGGAGAAGCATGCTGGCCTTTGTAGTCTGGCCTTCCTGGGACAGCTGACAGAGTTGTGAATGTGTAGCATTGTCAGTGTGTAGTGGTTCGTAGTTTGTGATTCACTTATGTTTAAAGTCTCAGTGAAATAAAGTTTGTGGTTGGCGAGCTGGAGACTGAACATAGAGCCAGAGCTCAGTGATGAAGAGAGAGGGGTGTTAATGAATGAAGCTCCTCCACCAGAAAGTTCTGCAGGAGTGCGGGTCCACTGCAGCCCAGTAAACAGAGTGTGTGAAGCAAGAATACAGACTCACTGCAGCTTCATCTCTTAATCGCTCCCGAGTGTGTAAACAGTGTTGTTCTCATGGTGTAGGTTCTTCCAGCTGGTGACTGAGGCTCGCTCGTGCCTGAAACCAAAAAGTCCATTTAATTTGGCTTAATGTTCGATTTAGCAACAACCTAGAAGGTGTGTAGTGTGTGATCCTAAAAATGGAACTCTGTGAGAAAACGTGAGATGTGATGACTTTATAATCTCTTCGGGTTTCAGTTGTGTGGTGTGTTCAGTGTTTCAGAGGAGGAAATGGACCATCCTGCCTAGACAAGCTTACTGTGATCCAGAGTTCTTTGATGGATGTTGTCAAGGGCTTATAAATTCTGCATGAATGTCTTGAAAACTAACCCGTTACACCTGATGTGTTCCTTGAGATGGAACCAATGGAGCAACTCAGTGGAGTCAATTTCAAGGATGAAAAATAGGTCAGAGGTTAAGAGTCCTGGTATTCAGGTTACTGGAGATATTGAATGAAGGATTCAGAAGATCTATGGATAGTGTTCAGAGCTCGTAAAAGGAAACTGATTCAGCACTCCAAGAGGAGGAGATAATGGTCACTGTCGATGCAATGGATGTCTGAGTGAATGAAAAGAAACTCCAAGATCCACTGAGATCTGATTGCAGGCTGAGAGCATTAGTGAGGTCAGGTACTGGTTTTGGAACATTGCTGTGAGGATTTGATTGTATGAGAGCATTAGTGAGGTCAGGTACTGATGTTGAAGGATCAGTTCTGGATAACAAAGGTTCTGGATGGAGCTCCACCACTCCAGAGACTCCACAGCCCAACACTGGTGGGGTTTATACCCCTCTAACCCACAGACAAGGTGACCTCAGGGTCATGGGCAGTCATTTCTGCTGGTCAGGGTGTTTCAGTGATAGGGAACTTAAAAGCAGCTGAAGTAGTAAAGGGACAACTGAAGGACCCTCTGGATACTTTTGGACATGAGGTGTAGAATCCACAAAGAGAACTGGACACATTGGTTGGCCCACAGAACTCTTGTAGCTCATCATAAAATGCCATCTGTGTTTCCTTCATCTTCCTTCATCCTTCATGGCATACAGTCACCTCTCCAGGGCAAAGTCTGACCAAGGGAACATCAGAACCTACAACGGTCTGTTATTTTGTTCTGATATCTACACCTTGTTACATGTGTGGACCAGGCTACCAGTTCCAGGTTAATGTGTCTACTCTCAGGGCCCTGTAGAGAAGTTTTGGAAATGTATGGTGGATTTAACTTGAACTTTCCACCATCCTTCACTGAAATGCTTAGGTCTACAATTTCCAAGTTTTAATCCTCTACTTAAGCACAGAACTGGGAGATAATCTGCATCTTCTTCTGTTATCAGGGTGAAATATGCTACATCAGCGAAGCGCTGCACAGCGAAACTCTGAGGAGAGTCGGTAGTTGTCTGTTCAGTCTTAATTTGGTCACATCTCTTAAACTGTAAAGAGCCTCAGTCCTGAGAGTAAGATGTTTTATGGAATCAAATTCAGAACCCCCTCCAAACTGCTCTATTAGTGCTCAGAGTTTGGCAGTTGGTTTTAAAAGTTGGTTTTAAGACACTCACTTTTAATGTTTACATTCAATAAAACAAAAAATAAACGTTAAAATGACCTCGCAAGATCATACAGCACCATCTGCAGATTACATTCCAATTCACCATCATACTTCACTAAAGTCAATTGTGGATGTGGTTTAGCTCTTCTTTTTGGCTGCTTTGGGGAAATTTTATCCACCTTAATGAAGAGCTGGATGTGGTTAGAGGGCCACGTTTTGGGTTTGTGTTTACGGTAAAAGATTTGGGTGACTATTAACTTCTAATGTTAGCAACATTAGCCTCGTAGTTCCGGATCTGAATTTAAGAAGATACATTTGGACTCAAATACACCTCGACTGATTGACTGAGGTCTGACTTTTCACCAGACTGCTCTTTTAACATATTTAACAACTCAATGAATATGATATGTGAGTTCTGTGTATTTGTTCATATGTGTTTGTGTGTGTGTATATGCACCTCAGGACCGCCCATTTGGAAGCAAATTATGTGAAAGACAGAAGGCAGCTCATGCATGATATCACAGCTCGTGAACTTTCATGGAGGGCTTTAGTGAATCAGTGAGCAACACAGGTCACAGGTTTGGACACACCTGGTTGTGTTTTTAAAGAGATTTTCAGGTTTCTGCTGACATGCTCTTTACAGGCCTACGGCCTTCACTTTTCTTCTGTTTTATTTATTCCTGAGGTTCAGTTATGATGATCCTGTGCTTTTATGAACCAGAAACAGTCATCATAATTTCCACAAAGTCCTCTAAAATTAAACAACCTGTTCCTGTTACTGTGCCTTTAAGACTGATATATGTAAATGAGCTCTGTTCTGATTGGCACCGGCCTGATCATCTGGAATCATCTGCACCTGCTTCTTCACTGGTTCAGGCCTTAAGTTAGATGGTTTTTGTTCTGCCTGAATGATTCATACGTAGGTCACTGTGTGTCTTAACAAACAAAAAACTGGTCAGGTTCAGGGACTGGACTGGAAATGAGAGTCTTTAAAAGTTCTTCAGGAAGCCTGGAGAACTGTTCCTCAAGATCACATTAAAAATACAAAAAAGTCTGGATCTTTGGCAGCAAAATATGAAGAAATGAGGACTTCTGCACAGTACTGTATTAAGATGAAAAGTGGATTCACTCCCTGTAAAACTCCGTATGTGGAAACCCTGCCTCCAATGGGCGTGTCTGAGTGTTAGACTGGGACTGGATTACTGTCAATCATGGTGGGAGACGGATCATTAGTTTGTCCCTTTATTATCAACCATGTTCTTGTTATTCAGTGTTCATGATGCATCACTTCAGTACATTCATATTTGTTAGTACTTCAAGATGTCCAAGAATTACGAAATTATTAGTAAATCAATTTTACTTCATATTGCTCAGTTCACTCTCTCTCTCCTTTTTTGTTGCGTTTTCGAAACACAAACAGGCCTCACCAATCAGCAGGTCTGACTTGTTGCCCCTAACGTCCCACTCCTCCACTTTAACACCTTTTCCTTTCTTTTCTTTCTTTTTCTGCTGACTCTCCAGCCCTGTTTGTGTCAAACACTCCGGGTCCCCACTGAAATCCCAACCCAGAAAAAAGAGACGGGAGAATCCAACCTTCCTTTTCCTAATCAAACCAGATGTGTGCAAACATGACTAAGGACTTTATTTACCAAATAATTTTTTCCCTGTATTATCCACAAATAAAAGTGATCTCTTCATATATTTATATTTATATTTATATTAACATTATATAATTCCTTAGCGTGACAAAAAAAATTCTCTTTTGGATTTGTCCAGCCGGAGCTGTAATCAGGTCCCCATGCAGTCCTTCGGCCTGTCGGGTTCGAGAAAGTGGATGCGCTCCGCCCTCCCTCTGCTTACTCTGTAATTGTTGGACATGTTGCCGTGGTAATCAATCACACCCCCACATAAAAAAAAAATCATGAATAAAGAAAGGAACCACACCCTTCCTTCATCTTTTTTTTTTTTTTTTTACTATTTTTTCATATTTTTTCCTCTATTTTTATATAATAATAATAATCATAATCATAATCATAATGACTATAGAATTATCCTCGATATAAATTCAAAAGTAGTACCTCTGTCAATTTAAATAAATAATTTTGGCAATCTCCATAATGGTGTTATTTTTTTTTAAATAAACAAATGATAAAAGTAAAAAAAAATAAAATCCAAATGAGCAGGAGGAGGAGGGGGGGGGCAAGGTGAGAGAGAGAGAAAAGCAGAAAAAAACAAAAGAAAAAAACAGATGCAAAGAAAACCATCATTTTTTTGTCTTTAGGGTGGGGGGTATATACAGGGCTCGTCTCTCCTCTGAAAAGGCTCCTCTCTGCAGAGCCATCAGCTGTTCTTTAACGCTCTTGTGCGCTCGTGTGTGTGTGTGTGTGTGTGTGTGTGTGTGTGTGTGTGTGGGTCCTGTGTTATACGAGTGTGTAGGATTTTGCGTAGGGGTTGTTGCTCTGTTTCAGGTGTCCTCTGGAGTCTAACAGTGACTCCTGTGAGCTGCTGAGCTTGGCGGTCTGGGCCAGGTCTCCAGGCTCGCGGTGGGGCAGCGTGGAGGCGGAGCCAGGCTGCCACTGCTGGGCCGCCTCCCTGCTGGGGGGGCCGGAGGAGGTGGAGGGTGCGGAGGAAGGGGTTTCGGAGGGCGTGGGGGCCAGCGCGGCCGGCCGCTTCGCCGCGCGACTCCTCTGCGGCTCCAAACACGTCTGTCCTGTGGCCTCTCGGCTCGAACCGTGAGCCCCGCGGTTCAGCAGGAAGTCCATTCGCAGGTAAGGGGGCAGGTGCACCAGTTCACCACCTGAAAGGGTTAATAAACAACAGGGAATCCTGGGTCAGCACTGAAACCATGAACACTGCGTGAATGCATTAGTGATTCTTTTGCATCTTCATAAACAAAAGGTTTTTTTAAAATGATACTACATGGACACACTCTCTTGCCAAGAGTATCAACACAGCAATGAGTTACTTCAAGGAGCCCCATCACTGACACAGGTATTCACATGAAGCCCATATCTCCATAGAAACACCCTGACCAATAGAATGGACTGCATACAGAAAGTCCCTGACCAATAGAATGTGCATTAGAGGGGCATAAAGTCCCCCAGTGTTGGGCTGTGGAGTCTCTGGAGTAATGGAGCTCCATCCAGAACCTTTGGAATCCACAACTGATCCTCCAACATCAGTACCTGACCTCACTAATGCTCTCATACAATCAAATACTCACAACAATGTTCCAACATCAGTGCCTGACCTCACTAATGCTCTCATACAATCAAATCCTCACAGCAATGTTCCAACATCAGTGCCTGACCTCACTAATGCTCTCATACAATCAAATACTCACAACAATGTTTCAACATCAGTACCTGACCTCACTAATACTCTCATACAATCAAATCCTCACAGCAATGTTCCGACATCAGTACCTGACATCACTGATTTGATGTGTTTGTCATTTTTATTTTTTAATAAACACTTTGTAAAGCACTAAAAGTCAGTAAATTCAATGGTTTATATGTGGCATTTCTCTCTGAAATCGTCCTTTTGTCTGCTGTAATATACTATGATATACAAGGTCACCAACCATAGCTCACTTTCAAACCCCTGCAGTCTGACATCCTCACACACACCTGCATCAGGACACACACACACGGCTACAGTTCAACACAGAAATACACTGTCTGGCCAAAAAAAGTCACACATTCTAATATTTTTCACAGATGGATCATATGATGTCTGTCCTACAGTTCTGCTCACACTTCTTTATTCAGTTCTGCTGGGAAACTACAGGGTTAAATTCTGAAACAGAAAATGACCCAGTCAGGATGTTCCTCTCTGTGGTATCTGGGTAGATGTTGTTCAGTGAGCTCTCCCATTGGTCAATGCAGTAAAACTAGAGGTATTGTAGTATTCTGGGTATTGTAGGTATTGTAGAAGCTACTATTGGAAACATTCCTTAATGTCTGTCTTATATCAGTAAAGCTGTACAGTAAATCACCACATGGTAAAACATTCTGAAGACAAAACCTTCTGACCATTCATTCATTTATTGCATTACTTGACTTCAGCAGGCATTTAAGCTTTTATATCAACTTACATTGACTTTCAAGAAGGTTAATATAAGGTAAATGTATCAGAGACAAGTATGTCTCCCAAACCCTCATCTGCCAAAATATTCTCACTCTTCATGCACTGCATGTGTTCTAAAGTTATGACCCCAAAATTCCAGGTGGAAAAAACACTGACAAGAAAACAACATATACAATAAAACAGCTATCTTTGGGCTTCCTGGAGCTAAAAATGTGAACTGAACTCTACAACCAGCTCTTGAAGCAGCTGTCCTGTCTGACAGAAGGCTGATTACCCTGATTAAGAACAGGGTTCTGCGTTCTTCTCTATTTCAGGGCATTGAGAGGAGCTCTAAAGGGTTTCAGCTCCAGCGTCAATTATTTAACACACACTTAAGTTCTGTTAAATAAAGGTGAAGAACGCGCAGCTGTTCTAATTCAGCTAAATATAAATCCAGCCTTTTCTTGTGGAGCTTGTTAAGCTCCTTCAAACAAAATCCATCATCCTGCAGAGCCTTAAACAGATGTTTGCTGGGGGGTCACATGGTGATGGTGGGGTTAACAGTAAACAGAAACAACAGCAACAACAGCAACAGTGGATGAGCTTTGGGGAGGAATTTCCCCAACGGAAAAAGAACTAGACGATGTTCCTACTGGATAATTCTCAGATTTGGGTTAAGGTTGGCTTAAGGTTTATTAACATGCATCTCGAGTGACTGACATAACTGTTCTCTCCTTCTCTCTATGGAAGGGTAGGGTGGTCCTCTCCTCCGTCACTCAGTGTAACTGTCCTCTCTCTCTCTGGGTGAGTTGGATGGTCTTCCCTCTCCCCCAGCACTCAGTATAACTGTCCTCGCTCTCTCTCTGGATGGGTAGGGTGGTCCTCTCTCTCCCCCAACACTCAGTATAACTGTCCTCTCTCTCTCTCTGGGTGGGTAGGGTGGTCCTCTCTCTCCCCCAACACTCAGTATAACTGTCCTCTCTCTCTCTGGGTGGGTAGGGTGGTCCTCTCTCTCCCCCAACACTCAGTATAACTGTCCTCTCTCTCTGGGTGAGCTGACATCTGTGTTTCACCCAACATGAAAAGAACAGTAAACACTTCCTCCTCACTTCCCAGCTCACCAGGTGGGTTTAATATCAGGTGATTCTGCTGTCTAGGCTATGCTGAGCCGTCTGTTCTGAACTGAGGTCAGTGTGGTGTTTCAGCAGAGTCCTGCCCCGACTGCGGATCACATTCAGACCCATTGTGTCCATAAAATGCTGTTTTATGTTTCCCGACAATGGGGTTCTGATAGAGGACACAGATGGCCTCTGCATGCCCTCGGGTTAGAGTGGGTCAGAGGGCTGTCTGAGCGCGGGGCGGTAAACTGAGACCGGGACGGGTAACCCGAGAGCAGTGTGAGTCTGAGATGGGCCGCGGTGGTCCAGACACCGCACACGCCGTTTCTATAGCTGCCGATTGGCCAGAGATGGCTGAGTGTGTCAGCAGAAGCGCTCACCACAGCGAGACGCGGGCAGAGACATTGATACCCTCTGAGATACAGGAGAGCGAAGAGTGACACAGTCAAACCAGGTAACAGTGGAAAAACACACACACACACACACACACACACAGACACACACACACACATTTGTCTGTGTGCTGTTCTCCCAGTACTGTTGCATCCCAACCCTAATAATAAAATTTCAAAGATAAAGATTTTGTGCCTTGGCATAAAAAGTACACTAATAAATAATTTGTGGGCATTAATAAACATGAAAGTAGTTGATCTGAGTTGAAATATGGTTAGTAGTGCTGTGTTTACACCTGGTTTATTTTTCAGCCTGTCCTGTAAGCAGTTATACTCAAAGAATCCTAATTAAAAACTCATTATAGAGCAGCTTTTAATGGACATGGTGAGTGATGGTGAAATGACCAACCACACATACTTTCTGATAACGGACACTGCGGCCACTCACTGGATCACGTCAACATCATCTCACATGAGGTCAAGAGGAAAGAAAATGACGTAGAAGCTGCTTCTAAAACCTCACGGAGTTCTCTGCTCGGTGACGCTGCATCAGAGAACCTTAGAGGCTTCGCCACAAGGAACTTAGTAAGTCACCAGAAACTTATTGCTGCTTACTTTACTGTGGTCATGACGTCTGGACACTGTGTGTTGTATTACAGGACCAAGTCTCTGTCTGTGGAAGCTGAAGATGCTGAGTGTTTAATACACCACCACACTGACATAAGAAATAATCTACAAGTGGGCTTTTCACACACCTCCACCTGTTGTCCTGTAGTGCTCCAAATCTCACTGTTCAGCCACTAGATGAAGTCGAGAGTTTTAATATCAGTAGCGAACTGTGACATCTACAGTTCAGCTTTCAGTCTGGCCCATAAATATAAAAACAGGGTCAATAAACGAGGAAAAAACACACCCCTACTATAGCACCAATCACACTAGCGCCCTTATGGGATTCTAGTAGTATGTTAGCGCTAAGCTAACATCATTGCACGTTAACATGTTTTGTCGGTTCTAGATTAATCCTGGGCATCTGACGTGTGTAAAAGTGGCTTTGTGTTGTGTGTGGACTTGTTACAGACATAAGAAAAGATATGTGAGCAACATTTCTACAGTGACTCCTTCAGTAAAGCGTCCTGGAATAGAACTGCTGGTGTTCACCACCTGACACACACACACACACACACACACACACACACACACACACACACACACACACACACACACACACACAC
>JBBPCZ010000042.1:27669554-27684790 GCA_037974445.1 Brycinus macrolepidotus
GTCCTTCAGGAAGCCTGGAGAACTGTTCCTCAAGACCACATTAAAAAATACAAGAAAGTCTGGATCTCTGGAAGCAAAATATTAAGAAACGATACATATACAGGGGGGGTAATGGAGGGGAAGCTTTGGTTGCTCAACAAAAACAAACACTCGGTTCACCAGGAAGCACAACAGCGTAAACACAACGCTCAGCCGCCCTCAGGCCGGACACGCACACACACACACACACGCACACTCACAGACTCACACTCACTCACACACACACATGCACACACACACACACATGCACACACACACACACAGTCTCACACTCACACACACACACTCCCAAAGACTGCACTGGTGTCCCTCAAAATCCACACACACACACAGACAGACACACACACACACACTGCCACTTACTCACAGACTCAAACTCCGATATTGTCACTCTGTGCAGATTACATCACTAATTTACATAATAATTAAACATCTGTCATGCAAACATATATCAACACTGTTTTTAAGTTACAGATTCAGATGATCCTAAATCACATCTTAAATACTGCACTTCAGCTGAAATATAAACACGATGAAAATACAACACTGAACATTAAGCAGCTGATTTACAGTGGAATCCGACCCTCAGTGCTGTTTATTTGTCAGTCATTCTGCACATGAACTGCGTGTTTTATCGAGAACCGGAGAAACGGAGGAGCTACACTTTGAAGATGAGTCAGTAAAACTATCAGAGCTCGGATTTGAGTTTTGTAAGGTTGTGTGAACTGAATGGGTGTGTTTTCTTGATTGTGGTCCCAGAGAGTCCATCGTGTGAGCCATCCGGCCCGAGGTGAGCAGAACTAGATGAGCCCCTCTCTCCTTCTGCCACATTACAGTACCAGATATTTCACAGACAAATATAATTATTAATGGACTCAGCAATAAGAAACACATATACAAACATAAAACACATAGGCACCCACTGCACACACACACACACACACACACACACATCTGGGCGGGTGTTCTTACTTTTGACGGTGAGGTACATGCTCTTGCTGATGTCGGCGCCCACGTCGTTGCTGACCTTGCACAGGTAGTACCCGCTGTCCTCCTCCAGCACGTGTTTGATCAGCAGAGAGCCTTTCTCCAGCAGCTGCACGCGGGAGCCCGAGTTCAGCGCAATCGGCTGGAACTGAGGGACCCCTGCACCTGAGAACACATGGCGGCTTCAACAACCAGGGGAAAGCACTTCTTCACATCATTTACACACACTCAAACTCCTGGACACGTTCAGTTCCACACCCTCACGACCACACTGATCAGATTCACAACAGATACTCAATACTTCGAACAAATACTGAATAATTCATAGTAGAAAGTGAATAATTCATAGTGGACACTGAATCATTCATATTAGAAAGTGAATAGTTCGTAATAGATACTGAATTATTCTGAGTATGAACGGAATAATTCATAGCAGAAAGTGAATGATTCATAACAGATACTGAATCATTCATAGTGGATACTGAATAATTCATAGTAGATAATGAATATTCATAGTAGATAATGAATATTCACAGTGGATACTAAATAATTCACAGTAGACACTGAATAATTCGTAATGGATACCGAATAATTCACAGCAAAAACTGAATGATTTATAACAGAAAGAAAATAATTCATAACAGATACCGAATTATTCTGAGTATAAACTGAATTATTCATAGCAGAAAGTGAGTAATTCATTGTAGGTCCTGAACACAAAGTTTTAAGAGTAAGTCCAGGGTTAGAGTTGAAGAATTCATGTTCAGAACAGCAGATGAAGAACTTGTGAATAAAAACTACATGCTTTGTAAATAGACAGGAATTTCCCAGAGACGTTTTACAGAAGAATTAATCCCCTGGCCGAGAGGCTCAGAAGGAAACACACGTCTTTCCCCATGAACAAGACGACGACAACACGTGTTCCCGAAGCTCCAACATCCGATCGTCCAATAGAGTGACAGCATGCTCTCCTGATGGACATGAGTCTGTATGGGCTTTGTGTTTTTATTTGATTATTTGTTTATTGGATTTCAGGACTGCGAGACGGGCTGTTTAGGATCATCAGAGATTAGGATTAGTGGTATGTGGGATTGATCAGAACACGTTAAACTGCAGCGCTACATCAGCGCAGAAACTTAATCCCTGATAGATACAAGCCTGTCTGTCTGGAGCCAACAGACACTCAGCGAAACAGTTTAGGGGAACATTTACTTATTGATTTAAAATCCAATGGTCACTCTGGAGATTAAATGGCCTGTATTATTCAAAATTTAAATAAAATTTACTTTCAAAACACACTGATCATTCCCCAGTGCAGTCCATCTGCAAAAACGTCTTGTTTTGAATGCACTGTTTTCAAAACAATTTACTTTTACGTTTACTTATACCCCACGATTCAGTTTAGCCCCACCCATAAAGTTACAGAGAGAGTTTCAGGCTGGAATGCTTTTTGAATGAGGCGCAATACAGGGCCAGCCAATAAAAACAGAGCTTATTTTCATATCACTCTTGAAGGCACAGTAAGCAACCTGTTTAATTTAAATGATTTTTATTTGGGTTCATAAAAGCATGTGTGTTAAAGTGGAATAAATAAACCTGGTGCCCCTGTCCACCTGGCCACCCGTCCACCTGTCCACCAGCCTACCAGTCCACCTGTCCACCAGTCCACCACTCTGTCTGTCCATCAGTCCACCTGTCCACCAGTCCACCACTCTGTCTGTCCACCAGTCCACCTGTCCACCACTCTGTCTGTCCACCAGTCCATCAGTCCACCAATCCACCATTGCACTTGCCCACCAGTCCACCTGCCTACCAGCCTACCTGCTCACCAGCCTACCTGTCCACCAGTCCTCCAGTCCACCTGCCCACCAGCCTACCTGTCCACCAGTTCACCTGTCCACCTGTCCACCAGTCCACCTGCTGACCAGTCCACCTGCCCACCAGTCCACCTGTCCACCAGTCCACCTATCCACCAGTCCACCTGCCTACCAGTCCACCTGTCTTCTGTCCTTCAACTCTGCTTTAATAACCGACACCCTTAAACCTGCTCTACTGTAATGACCCATTTCTGCAGATTCCAAACCAAATACAGAAACCGGCTTCTGTAAATACAAATTATACATTTTCTTCTTATTATTATTATTCATATCATTAACATTATTATCATAAATTATCATAAATCATCATCAGATAATTGTTTACCTTTAGAATGTTTCCAAACAATAGTGGGAATTGGGTTTCCTTTAGCCGAGCAGTTCAGAATCACAGACTTCCCGTAAATCCCGTCCTGATCCCGAGGCTGCACCTCAAAGTGTGGTGGAACTGCAGAAAAAAATCATATAATCAGTTTAGCAACACATTAACCCTTTAGTCAGAGAGATAGAGAGACAGTCAGAGAGAGTCAGATAGAGAGAGTTAGATAGAAAGTCAGAGCGAGTTAGAGTCAGAGAGAGAATCAGACTGAGAGAGTCAGATAGAGTCAGAGAGAGTCAGATAGAAAGTCAGAGAGAGTCAGAGTCAGAGAGAGAGTCAGAGAGAGAGAGTCAGACTGAGAGTCAGAGAGAGTCAGATAGAAAGTCAGAGAGAGTTAGAGTCAGAGAGAGAGTCAGACTGAGAGCGTCAGAGTCACAAAGAGAGTCAGAGAGAGAAAGAGAGAGAGATAGAGAGAGTCAGAGTCAGAGAGAGTCCAAGTTAGTTAGATCTTTTGATCATGTGATCTGAAATTCTCCTTACCTTTGACGATGAGCTGGATGCTGTGCTCAACGGTTGCGGCCTCGTTGCGGGCGATGCAGGTGTAGCTGCCGTTGTGGATTTCAGAGAGGTTGGAGATGCGCAGAGAGCTGGTGAAGTCAATCTTGTCGATGGTAACCCCCAGACTGTCGTTGATGGGTTTGCCATCTTTGTGCCAGGTGATGAACATGGGAAGATCACCGGAGGTCACCACGCAGGGGATGAAGACCCGCTGACCTATAGAGGCGCTCTGAGAGTCCGAGTGCTGGATTAGAGGCGGCACTGGGGGAAAGAACACAGTTTTAAACAATCTGGCATTTCAGAGAGCGTGTTAACTCTTAGATTAGCCTTAGGTTAAATTCATTCTGTAGTTAGTGTAACTGTATATATTTTATAGCTGTTTTTGGTGCTGTTTCTCCTCCAAGGCTGTTTGAGATATTGGCACCATTCCAACTCTGACACGCGTTAAATCCCCCCCAACCTCCCACAGTGAACGTGTATACAACTTTTCGATTGGTTGATCAGGGCCCGAGTATTGATCACAAGTTGATCATTGTCGTGTATTGATGGAAAGTTGTGGCGTCAGGACAGAACACCATAGGACCCCACAGAAACCGTAAGGACCCCACAGCACCCCACTGACAAGATATTATTTGGGTGGACTGTTCTCAGCACAGCAGTGACACTGACACTGACACTGACTGTGTGTGTGTGAGTGTAACAGACAGGGGAGTGGGCATGTGTGTGTGTGCGTGCGTGCGTGCGTGTGTGTGTGTGCTGCTGAGTGCTTCAGACACAGTGGTGTTGCTTTACACACACAGATCCATAAAGACGTGTGATGAGTTCAGTGTGGAGGAGTTCCAGAGGTCTCAACCTCAATCCAACACCTTCATGATAAACTGAACGCTGATGGTGATCCACATCTCCTCAACATCAGTGCTGCTCTCTTAACTGAATGAACACTAATTCCCTCAAACACACCAACATCTAGTGGGAAGCCCAACTGGAAGAGTGGAGACTGTTAAAGCTGTGGGGCGTGTGGGAGGACTCCATATTTAAGCCCACATTAATGATGGTCAGGTGTCCACATATTTTTGACCACTCAGTGCCCCCCCTGCTGATACAGCCGGAGCATTTAGTGCCCAGGCGAGCAGAGGGGACATATGTGATCACACACGTCAGATAATTGGGGATTGTGTAATCAGCGCTGCCTCTCCGGCGCTGAAGCAGGTCATTACTGCTCTGAATGTGCAGATTTCGCCGCGGAGGAAGAATAATGTGAGCTAATGAGGGGAGAAGCCGAGCGGCGAAGGCACGGGGAAAAAAAGACAACTATAAAAGAGTTATTTCCTTCTCTGGCAAATTCAGCATAATGCGTTCTCAGGGGACTCTCCAGCCATGGTGCGCGTCAGCCTGTCGCGTCTGAGAATCAATGAGTTAAAATAACGTTGAACTAAAGCAGCACTTCACTGCTTATTTAATTCACAACAAAGTGGGGATAATGGACTCTGGGGATTCCCTCCGAGCTGCTCCAGAATTTTAAGCACGAGTGGAGCAAATTAGCTAACTCAATCGAGGAGGTGTTTTTTTTTTTTATCTCCACATGATGCCCTCTGCTCGAATTAATAACAGTGTCTGGGCCTCGTGTGTGATGTAACGATGTGAGCGTACGAGGGCGCCGGTGATTATGCACGTCCGGGATGTTTAAATCGGGGCTGGCTTGAGATGTCATGGAGAAGCTCCTGAAATATTTCAGAAACTGATCAGTGAAGACCATGTTCTCCTGGCTGGGGTCCAACAGTGTCTGGGTTCATGTGCTTATTTTTAACATACAGTTGACAGTTTATTGGGAACACCCACTTTAAACCTACACCTATTTTACACTTTATCAGAAACACCTCTTATACAGGTGCACTGTGTAGAGGTACAGAGATCTGACTGTCAGCCAACCCATCAAGGGTCAGGTCCTCTACTGACAAGACACGATTTGGGTGGACTGTTCTCAGCACAGCAGTGACACTGACATAGTCGTGTTTGGGGTGGTTGGGGTTAAAACACACCAGAGTCACTGCTGGAGGGCTCGACCCCCCAAAAATATCCAGAAACTGAGCCCTGATGAAGAACAAACACACAGATCATCACCAGACAGGTCCAGTCTGCAACTATACACCAGCAGGGTGGAGCTACAGGGGGTGTTTCTGATAAAGTGGCCAGTGTACACAGTGTGAAACACTGCTGTATCTGATACACTTGCGCACACACACACACACACCCATGCCTGATACATTCACACATATTCCCATGTCTGATAGACTTACACACACACACACACTCCAATGTCTGATACACTCACACACACACACACATACACACACTCCCAAATTTGATACACTCACATACACTCCTATGTTCTGATAGACAGACACACACACACACCCACACACACTCCTATGCCTGATACACTCACACACCTGATACCTGATAAACTCACACAAACACACACACACTCACTCTCGTACCTGATACACTCACATAAACTCCCATGCCTGATACACACACACACACACACTCCATGCCTGGTACTGTGTCAGTGTTGCTGCTGTAAGGTCAGTAAAGGTCAGGTGCTGCACTGACCTTTCACAGTGACGTGGACGCTCCTGTGGATCTGCTTCTCCGGGTCCACCAGGACATAGCAGGTGTACTCGCCCTCGTCCGAGTTCTGCACGTTGGAGAGCTTCAGGGTTCCGTTGTTCTCGAAGGCGCGCTGGCGGTGGTTGAAGGGGAGCAGGTTCGAGTCTTTGTACCACTTGATGGAGTAATAAGGGTAACCGATGATGCGGCAGTGAATGAAGGTGTCGCGGCCCGCGATGGCGGTGAGGTTCTTCATGGGCCGGATGCTGGCAGGACCTGCAGGGAGAGATGGAGAAACCAGCTTCAGCCTTCAGCCCCTGTTTAGCTAAGAAGAGGGCAAGTTTTTTTTTCTGGACTGCGATTGGTTTTAACGCCTGTTCTTCAGCACTACGACTAAATGTTTGATTATATACAGTATAATAATTCAGAGTTTAACTGTAAACAGAGGGGGTACAGAGTGATTCTGAAACTCTCCATTCAGAACTGGTCACAGTGGAGGTGAATGGAACCAGATATCTGTCTCTAAAAGCTCCCTCACAGAAAGTTATTTCATGAAGTGGTAACGGTTGCACTGCCTGACGCCTGAGACGTTGTTCTTCCAGAGTTTTGACTAAACCCGTTCATGGTGGAGGGATACATGCAGGGCGTTGTGAGGCAAAATATTCCCCAAAGAAAAGTGATTTAGTTCAGATTCTCCACTGTTTTACCATCATTAATATCCATATAAGCATGTAGAGACACGTGGAGCTTCACTGGGGGTCGATAGTGAATAAAACGGCTGTACTGGTGTTGGAGACGTCTGGTTCCATTCACCTTCATTGTAAAGAAATCAGAGTCTCTACAATGAACAGAACACACAAAACCCACTCTGAATTTTGAAGAAATTTTGGAGCATGGGTGGACTTCTCCTTACAGTAGTTGTAAAAGGAATTAAAAGAAAGCTGCGGGCCTCCTAGTGGCTTGGAGGCATCACATGTAGCAAGAAACGACTGAACATAAAAAACCTAAAACTAAAGTTAAAATTTAGAACTTCAGCCATGGTTTCAGTGTGTAAATACTTGTAAAAAGCACAGTTTGTTTAATAATAAACTTTTCAGGTAAAATTTAGAGAAATTTGAAATACAACACTAATGAGTCCTAAACATTAATTACACTAAAACATAATATATTAACATAAATTATGGCATTATATTTATTACACCAAAATAAGTGTGAAGATGAATCAGGGACTGAGCCGAAGGTCAGATATGGAGAGCAGAGCTTCCCTAGGAAATAAATACTGGGGCCAACAAGGAAGCTTTTTATTACACCATCATTGTAAATAATACTTTTAATATAATTTGACTCTGACTTTTAAAATTACTAGAACTTCATATTTTCATCTGAATTCTATGACAATTTCAATCAGGATGTTCATTTAAATATTTTTTTTGCATATTTATGTTATTACAGGACATTTTGGATTTTAGTTTTATAAAAAATTTATTCTGAATGATAACTTTCTTAGAGCTTCATAATTTAATTGGAACTCTATTCTTAATTTTATAAGAGCCTAATTCTGAGCTTAAATCTTAATTTTATTACAGCATGTGTTCCATATATTCCCTTTGATATAACTGGATTCTGAATATTACATTTAGTAGAACTCCAAATCTGGATATTAATTTTAATATTACTTAATTTTCCGTATTTGCAGGTTCATTTTGGATATAAGTTTTATTAGAACTTTATAACAGATTTTAATTTTCTTAGATTATTTCTAGAATTTTTGTTCTTCAGCATTCTCAGTCATTTAGAATCCTCTTCTGAAAACATTTAATTTTTCTAACAAAATTTCTGCTACTGATCTGAAAGTTGGTGAGTATCTTACAAACAAAATATTTGTTAATATTTATTTGTAGATTTATAATTCTGAACTTCTGAGCAGGATGTGAGGGAGGTTCTGCAGGAGAACCTGGTCAGGAGAACAGAGGTGAGGCAGGGTGTGTGCGGTGAGTGTGTGTGTGTATGATGGTGTGATTTGTTTGGGTTTGGAGGAGCTGATCTGACAAGCACCTCTTACGTTTATTCGCGCCTGGTAAGAGACGGATCCGGCCGAGTTGTTGCATGTGCAGCGGTAAACTCCACCGTCCGTCACCTGCGTGTGCGATACGTTCAGATAGCTGATCACATGACCTTCTGCCGTCACTACGCGGTCCATGCGGTGGTGGCTGTCCTTGATGACGGGGTCGTCGTCCAGCGTCCAGGTGACGGTGGGCAGAGGGGTCCCTTTAACATGACACACCAGGGAGATGGGCTCGTTGGGGCTCACCACCTTCTCACTGAAAGCCGACAGGATCTTCGGGGTCCCGTCTGTGGAGGAGAAAAAGAGGAGCATGTGTGTGTGATCTGAGAGGGTTCTGGTGGAGGATTAACTCCATCTCTGGTAGTCTACTAGGAGTTCTTAATTTCAAGTCCGTGTTTACTGGTGTGAAGGGCGTGTTTTCTTCTGGACTATAAAACTCTTATGAACGTCCCTCCGGAAAAGAGCATCTGCCAAATGCAAAATGTGAATGTAAGGACACTTTTATGTCCAGAAACACTAATTAAACGGTAAGAGTTCTGTGTGTATCTTTCTGTCTTCTCAGATCACTTTATTAAAAGAAAACAAAACAAAACTCAGAACAAGCAGCTGTAACACCATATAACTTTACATACAGTACTGTGCAAAAAATAGTATTTTCTGCCTGTCAAACTGTCTTATCTTTGACATATTGAGGAGATTAAATGAAAGAAATGGGAACAAATGTTTTATTGTGACAGGCTGCAAAGTGCCTAAAGATACAAGGAGCCTAGATAAAGGAGTTCCAACCATTCAGCATTCAGCACCACCAGTATACTGATCACCGCCTGATCATCTGGAATCATCTGCACCTGTCCCACACAGACATGGGGAGAACACACACACTCTCACACACACACACACATACACACACATACCACCCTGATCCAGAACCCAGAACATTCTCACTGTGAGGAGACAGCGCCACCCACTGCACAGCTGTTTATTACTGAATATCTGTATGTAAACACTGAGATGTGTGTACAAACATGCGTGTACCGTCAGTGTCAGGGTAAAGACAGAAAATAAACAAACTATTTTCAGAGGTTTTTTATTCTCTCAGGTTGAGCTTCTGATTAAAAGAAACATCTGAAACTGCACATTTTCCTCAGAAAAGCTGGAGGAGAAACCGCCTCAAGACCAAACCTCAACACGAGGAACAAAACAAAGCTGGAATAGTCTGACCTTCAGTAACTCGCTCACCTCTCTCTCTCTCTCTCTCTCTCTCTCTAAAATCGTGTCTCCTTGCTGCTCTCTGATCATCCAGACTCGCTCCACATCATTATAGATTATCAATATCTCTTTATACAGTTCCATGGTGATGGGAGACAGTTGCCCCAGCAACCAGTCTGATGTAGAGAGTGGCTGAAGGTCTGAGGGCACCGTTCACCTCAGCTTAAAGCCATAGATCAGTTATAAATCACATCTACACAATTTCCCCTAAACCCAAACACACTTGATAAGCCAAGAAAAAGAGAAAAGTGCTAGCACAATGTTCTAGCAGAGTCCTGTACTGCAGTACTGGAGGTGAAGATTAGGAATTTACTGTGCTTTTCTCTCCAATTTTGACATATTCAGTTCCACCCACTCGCTAGGACTCCCCCAGTAACACAATCCCACCAATACTGGGAGGATAAAGAACAGTACGAGAATGTTCTCATGAGACATGAGAAGCTCCACCACATCTTAAACAGTTATACTGAGTGATGGGGGAGAGGGAGGACCACCCTACCAACCCAGAGAGAGAGAGGACAGTTATACTGGGTGATGGGGAGAGGGAGGACCACCCTACCCACCCAGAGAGAGAGAGGACAGTTATACTGAGTGATGGGGGAGAGGGTGGACCACCCTACCCACCCAGAGAGAGAAGACAGTTATACTGAGTGATGGGGAGTGATGAATCAGATTGGCTGCTGTGAGGAGTTTGACAGAGAGACTGTGCTGTACTGTTGGGTATGTAAATAGTGCAAGCTGCTGGACTCACCCTCTAGCGTGACCTGCACAAAGTCCTGGGTGGACATCTTGCCGTTGCGAGCAAAACACTGGTAGGCCCCTCCGTCGCTCTTGGCCATGCCCTCCATCACAAGGTTCTCGTGGTTGATGCCAGTGGTGCGGACGTTTGGGCCGGGGTGGATCTTCTCGCCATTCCTGTACCAGGTGATCTCATACTCGTCTGAACCAGTGACGCTGCAGAACAGGGACACCTGACTGCCCACACTGCCCCGTACCTTACGAGGACTGACCACTGCCTTCAAGGGCTCTGGAGAACGCACACACACACACACACACAGAGTGAAGGACACCCTTACATTCCCATTATTTCTCATAAATACAATTTCTGATACGTTGCTGTGATACGTTGCTGACTGTAGAGCTGTAGTCTAAGTAGGTTTCAGTTGGTTCTAAATATGTTACTGACTGTAAAGCTGTAGAACTTTAATGTAAGCAGGTTTCAGTCAGTTCTAGATACGTCACTGACTGTAAGCTGTAGTGTAAGGTTTCAGTCGGTTCTAGATACGTCACTGACTGTAGAGCTATAGTGTAAGCAGGTTTTAGTCAGTTCTAGGTATGTTACTTCATCACTGAAGCTGAAGGTATTCTTCACTGGCAGGTTAGAGAGGAGACTCACGTTTGACCACCAGTCGTCCCACCACCTTGGCATTGCCGAAGCTGTTCCACACTTCACACACATAACCGCCGCCATCGCTGGGCCTCGTGGCCTCAATCAGCAGGCCAGAAACACTCTGGTGGAACCGACTGTCTGACTCCAGTGGGCTGTTGTCCTTTACCCAGCGGTACCGGGGCGGCGGGTGGCCCGATGCTTTACAGGGCAGCTCCACCCGGCGACCCACCATGACCTCCTTCTGCTGAAAGCCATCCAGAATCACCGGAGCAGAGTCCACAGGTTCTGAGAGAAGATAGATAGACAGGCAGGTAGACAGATAGACAGATAGACAAACACTATTATATTGTCTGAACTGTAGTTGCCAACCTTGGCCTTGAGCAGTCTAGCTTAAACATTGCTTATGACAAGTCAGGTGGGTGGGGTTTTGTAGGTTGAGTGTATCTGGTTAATCTGGTCAACCCTACTGGCCAAAAGGTGTAAATCCTATTTCTATCCCATAAAGCCTGACTCCCAATAGACTGCCATTCAAATATACTTCATTTTATATTATGTTTTACACAGTCAGGGTCAGGGTCAGGATCAGGGTCAAGGTAAAAGACAGGGTCAGAGTCAGGGTCAGGGTCAGGTTCATGGTCAGGGTCAGGGTCAGGGTCAGGGTCAGAGTCAAGGTCAGGGTCAGAGGCAGGGTTAGAGTCAGGGTCACACCTGATAAAAGTAATCGGGCACTGTTGCTTTGTCTGGTCTCTCCTGTGTAGCGATGGCGTGTGGTGCAGCGGTAGATGTTCACTGCGTCCTCTGACTGAACATCCAGAATATACAAGGCCCCTGTGGATGTAATGAGATATCTTGATCCTAAGAGAGAGGGAAAGAGAGAAAGAGAGAGACAAAGAGAGAGAGAGAGAGAGAGAGAGAGTCAGTATTAATGCTTTCACACTCAGATTAAAGATGAATGCTTTAAAATCAGCCAAATAAAAAATAAAAAATGCTGTAGCGCATGAGCCTATCACTCATATCAGAACCTCAGGGTTTAGTTTTTTTTATATATATATTGCCTCATGACACCTGCGTGTATCCCTCCACCATGAATGGGTTTAGTTTTAGGACCAAAAGCTTCTCAAAACTCTGGTAGAAGAACATCTCAGGCGTCAGGTGGACGCTCCATTTCATGGAATAACTTTCTGTGAGAGAGATTTTAGAAGCAGACATCTGTTTCCATTCACCTCCTCTGTGACCAGTTCTGACTGGGTGAGTTTCTCCAGAACTGCCAAACCCTCTCTGATCTCTGCTACATCTTAAACACTTTGGATTTTGGTAAGTCTGTAGATTTACTATTTAAATGAGCTGTTTTAATCGAAGCTCTTGCTCGGATATCCCATACAGTATTTGGACGATATTGACCCCTAAACTGATACCCACTGGTTCCAATGTTCCATCTCCAATTCACGTACACTGAAAGCTTTTCCTTCTCCTGAAAATTTTGAGACACAAGTTTTTTTCCAATAGCGATAATCCGCCCATCAGCAATCCATTCAGTGCGCAGCTGTGAATTTCCTGCATCGCCTTCACCCACAGCAAGTGTGCAAAGCCAAATTCTACAGATGTGGATGCACACAGACTGCCAAACACAACCAGTGGCATGTAGGGTTTGAGGGGAAGGCAGTAGGAGGGAGGAGAAGTGGGGGAAAGGGAGTCTGCAGCTATTGTAAGCAATGACCTAGTTAGAAACAGGAGCCCGGGATTTGATATCCTGAGGGGCTTTGGGCTCCTCGTTTAAATGCAGTTGTGCAAGACCCCCTCTACCAGCTGTGGGAAAAGGGAGTGTGAGAGTGAGAGAAATATAATGTGTGTGTGTGCGCGAGTGTGTGTTATATAAAAGGAAGCCGTGGAGAGCACACAAAGCAAATAATTTACAAAAAATAATTAGCTTGGCTGCACTCATAAACATAAGGGTTCCTAGAGGGTTCTTGAGTCTAGGAAATGCTTTCAGGTGGTATAGAACCATTACATTACATAGAGGTTCTTTAAATGGTTCTTCACACTCACACATCATAGTTACAAAAAGAACCATCCACTAAAGGTTCTTTAGGGAAACCAAATTCATGCCAGCCTTAAGAAACGCATGAGGGCTGTTTCTCAGTGTGCATTCTTCTTCTCGTCTGATATCTTCCACTGCCCAGGTAGCATTCAAGAACACAAGTACCTAGAACCATTGAAGCACCCAGATGTGTTTTTGAGATGCATTTTTTGAGGTGTTTTTGTCATATTTAAAAACTGCTTTAGAATAAAAGTGAGAGAAAAAATAGGCACTGGAGTTGACAAAGCTTTGATCATTTGGTTTAAATATTGCCTAGCATCATCAAGGTGAGGCTCTTAGCATTAGCTAAGTTAGCACTGGCATATTTTTACTGCTTTAAATTTCAAATCAACCATTATAGTGAAATCATTTTAGAGGAAGGAATTTTTGGCTCAGAGGAGGCTTGTGCATAATAGCAAGTACCCAGCACATCTGAAACCCCCGTGTTCGACTGTCCTGCAAGACAACACGTCAAGATTATTCTTCCTAAGAACACAGCAGTTTTCTTTTCCTTCTTGGTACTGAGTGAAAAAAATAGCATCACTCCATCTGTACTGAATATCACATCCAGGCAGAAGTGCCATCCAATCACTCGAAACTATGTTTAAAAACAAAGACGATACAGAACGGTTCTTTTCAGTTCTTCCCTTTCCACCTTTCCATGGATGCTTCTGTTCTTCTACAGAATTCCAAAGAATCTCTGGGAAGGCTCTTTTGCTAACTCTGCTGGGGGTGGTTGTTATATAGATCTCGGAATCCAACCGTCATGGTCCTGCACTGCACGTGGGAAGTGCTAGGCTGGTTATCGTGTTTGTGGCTAATCAATGTTAAATCCTGGAGCAGACTGGCAGTTCTGCAGGGGATGAAAGGTCTTATCAGGGCTGATTAGGGTCAGTGTACCTGCATAACCCCGCTCTAAGACCTGTCCACCAGCTGAGCGCACCACACTGCCCTTGATCTGCGTGAAGAGTGAACTTGTCCCAGGTGACCCCGAGCCTCGTTTGATTAACCTCTTTAACAACCAATGTGTCTTTGCTGCAAAAACAGTTAACAGTGTTTTACTATGCAGAGGCTCAAGAAGAGCACCTTCAAACCATGGGGAACTCAGGTGACCCTCCGGTTTATTAAATGCTGTGAGAAACATGTATGCTAGTTTTGGAAATAAATGACTTTGGGTGTAGAAATGATTGTGATCTTCTTTACTGCTTTCTTTCCATCCAGTTTCGTAAATAACTTAATGGAAAGGCGTCCAGAGACGCAACACAATGACCTTTTCAGTTTCACTTGACTTCAGGCACAGTTTAACCGTCCACTTATCCAAAAAGATTCCAATTGAAAGAAAATGTCTTCAAATTAAACTGTTTCACATCATTTTGAACTTTATTTACTGCTTCTTGATATTAGGCCTCTGCAGCGTTAAACTCTTCTTCATTGGATCATGAATCATTTAACTACATTTCAAACCATGTATAAAACTCCCAGTAGCCTTAAGGAGACATCCATATTTAAAATGCATGATGGGTAACATAAATAAATCATGTCTCCTCTACGGCGCACAAGCTGGCTTAATGCTGCACAATTTGTCATCTGTGATGAATTAATTAAAAAAGTAAGTATGTAAGTATTTACTTATTTGTTTTGACACAGTTCTGCTGTGCAAAATTAAAGTAGTTCAGAGTTTAGTTTAAGGGCAGTAAAAAACCACAATATCTAGACAAATTAGTAACCAAAAAATAAGAGATTTTCATGATGCACATCATAAACATTTATTACAGTATTTACATTTTTTAAATAAAGAATTTTCTTTAAAAAAAAAAGAAGCCCAAAATGCAAAACCACCAAAAATATTTGTATGAAAAAAAAAATAGAAATAGATAAAGTCTAAAAACAAATGCAAACCCAGATGTGATCACACCAAACCAATAAAGCTGCGGTAAGTGTAAAATGAGCCGACTGAAAAGCATGTTACAGAAAATACTAAAAATATTAGGCCTTTCTTTTTCTTGACGATTTAATGGAAATAAATCAGTTCTAATCACGTTCATGAG
>JBBPCZ010000042.1:27695273-27712430 GCA_037974445.1 Brycinus macrolepidotus
TTCATACGTAGGTCACTGTGTGTCTTAACAAACAAAAACATTCCTCTGAAACTGGTCAGGTTCAGGGACTGGACTGACCAGGTCTTTGAAAGTCCTTCAGGAAGCCTGGAGAACTGTTCCTCAAGACCACATTAAAAATACACGATCTTTGGAAGCAAACTATGAAGAAATGAGGGGTGGCTCAAGACTTTTGCACAGTACTGTATGTATCTGTACAAACTCATGGCTACATGTTACTTTTTCATTTTATCTCTTTTTCTTATCTTAGCTTATCTATTTAAATTTTTTATAATACTTTATTTTAAATGTCTGTAGGACATTAATGCTGAGTGACTTGTTTTATTCTCACTGTCATACTCTTCCTTGTTTTGCCTATTTCTGCTCTGTTTTCCTCTGTCCCATGTGGTTTTTGGTTTTGGTTCTCAGCTCCTCCTTAGCCCTGCCCCTTGATCAATGTATTCACCTATGTCTAGTTCATGTCTCCGCCCCTTTCCCAGGTGTTTCCTATTTTGAACCAGTATATATGTCCCTGCCTGTGTATTAGCTCCAGATGTCTCTGGATTATTGTGGTGCTGTTGTTTCACGTTTTCTTTGTATGTTTGCTGTAAATAAAGTCTGTGTGTGTTTGCAATTGCGCCCCCTCTCGTCCTCCTATGCCCAGAATGTTAAATTAACATATGACAATAAAGATCTAATGTAATCCAATCCAATCATTGGGCTACAGTACTGTCAATCTGATCTACCTTTGGATCAGAGCCCTAGTGGCTAATGACCCCCCCAACAAAATTTTATGTTACCACCCTCCAGGTCAACAAAACCATGAATGAACTGAAGATGTGGGCGGCAAAATTCTGTTTTGTCTGGGGCTGCTAAACTGTCCCTTGTTAGCACCAAGCTAATGGTAGAGACCAACTGTCCATGGACATTTGGAAATTATAACTTTTTATAAGATACATTCAGGTGAGGTGCTGATGTTCCACATGGTCCTTCAGTGAGGGTCATGTTCTGTCCTTGCTGTAGTCATAAAGTGCAGCAGCTGTGAATCACATTGTGACTGTCTCTGTTAGCCACCATAGCCGTTAGCTAACGCTACGCATTAACATTTACACGTTTGAGTGCGAGTTGCACGGCTCATTTCACCGCTCCATCTCTGTTGCTGGGACGGGAGAGGCTGCAGAGTGTGAGCCATCGATAGGTGTCAATGTTTTCAGCTCCCATCAAACATCCTGACCGGCCGTCACCGTAGGCGCCGAACTTCACAGTCGTGTCCGAGAGCCGCTGCCGATCAGTGCAGAGTCCAGATCTGGAGTAATTAGCAGCACTGGGGTGCGCTGGCCTGCCTCGTGGGGTGGAGGTTCTGGCTGTGAAGTAAGCAGACAGTCGCTTAACAGCTCCAGTGGGTGATAAGATCCCATTTAGCAGCAGAGGGGCGAGACGCAGGTCGGGGGACCCGTCTCCGAGCAGCCAGACGACGAGAGACACTTCAGGCTCCGTGTAGCGTCTAATTTGATCTACTTGAGATTGTGACTTCCTACACTTCATGTAATTAACATCAGATGTGACTAATTAAGCTGACGCAAGAAACGGTGGTGGGGGAAAAAAGGCAAAAGGAAAATTTAAGTGGCGCTTCGGTCAGCGCTCAGCGCTCTGAGACGGCAAAGACCATAAATATTGTTTCCATTCTACAACTGCATCAAATGAGTCACTGTGGGGCCCTTGACGAGGAGGTGAATGGACTGATGAGGAGGACTAATTACACACACCAGGACTGAGAGGCTGTCGAGGCCCCGGCCCAAACAGAACACGTTCCACACGAGGTTACAATCACAGGCTTTTGTGGCTGCATTTACTGTGTTTACACACACACCACATTATGACTGCAGTCACATTTACATGCTCATCCAGAGCAACAGGCAACCATAATCCTGTTCCAGGTGTCGGAGAACATTAGGAGTCTTTCCCAAGGACCCTAATTGGTGCCCAGACAGGGATCAAACTCTGTTCCCCTGAGAACAGTGTCACCCACCTCAGTACACCAACCACAGCAAAGATAAGGTCATGTAAAGTACAAACTGTCATGACCTGAATAAGTTCTTATTCAGGTCATGACAGTTTTAAGACACTTAAAGCCTGTAGGTCAAGCCAGACCTTCATTTGCTAGATTGCAATTCACTACAGGACACTCTAAAGGTGTACTCACATTTGCAAGACCCTTTTATCCAAATTTTGTGTATTATGGCTGTAGGTGAACGTAGTATTGGGAGTCTTGCCAAACAACTCTTAGTGGTGTGTCACCCAGGGTAGGAATCAAACCCCCCTCTCCTGCTTGGAAGGCAGTGATGTTATCCACTACACTAACCAACCACACACACTACATGATTCATACCGTGCCTGAACACAAATGACCCCCAAAGTCCAGTTTGTTTGGCCTGTGTGATCACTCCCAGCAGCTGGACACGGTTCACATCTAGTGTGATCACTAACCATGTCCAAGCAGAAACGAACACAGGACACAACACACAAGAACTCTGAGATATTTGGTAAATTCCATAAGTCTGACAAAAGGATCTATCGGAGCAAAAGGATGAAGCAGTGAGAGATGGGGATGAAAGAGAACTCAGATCTGGGATATGAGCACAAACCAGCAGGGGGAGCGGGGGTGGGGCACAATCAGGCCACTGCTGTCACCTGACCATTTTAAACTCCACCCCCACTCAGCCTGCTACTGTTCTTAGCAGGTTCCTTAATTAATGTTTGTGTTTCATTTAATGTTATTCCTTTCATGTCCTCATTCATTCATTTTCTGTAACCACTTAATCCTTACTAGGGTCACGGGTCGGGGAGCCTATCCCGGGGTCTATGGGCGCGAGGCAGGGACTCACTCAAGGTGGTAGATTTGGATGTAAATGTTTAGACTCTTCCACTGACTCACTGACATTTCTGCCGAGCTTCAGCTTTACGACACACGTTTACTGAAAAGAAGAGACATTAAATCTGTTTTTTTTTTTTAAATAAACAATACAAGATAATTAGATAGAAGTAACAAAGAAACACTTATATGATAACGCATGTAAACCTTGGTGCGTCCCGAAGGGGGCGCTTCACGACGCCTTAAGGGAGTAACAATTTAAATACAGTATAAAAAAAAATCGATACAAATGTCACAGATCAAAATTAGGCACCTCAGAGAAGCCAGTCAGAGTAAAGTGGGCATGGAGGGGGTGGCATTAAAGAGGTGAATTTTTATTAGCATTTTTATTATAAATCTGGAAATACTCTGAATCTTAGGGGCTTTATACAGTCACACAAAATGCACAAACAAATAAATATGGCACATGAGTAGCAGGAGGTGATTTTTATGGCGATTTGTGATCGTCATCGTCAGTGTTGGAGTGCGGTGATTAGCTGTTAATGGTTGTGTTATTGCGTTTGAGTGAAAGGCAATTACAGCACGCAGAGATAAAGCACATGAGCTGCAGAGCTTTTCTTTTGTCTGGAGGCAGACTGCTGGTTAGAAAATAGCCACAGAGTGTACTGGTGGTGGGGGGGGTTGTGACAGACACACAAGGGCGTGTGTGTGTGTGCATGTGTGTGTGTGTGTGTGTGTGTGTGCGTGTGTGTGCATGCGTAGGAGGAAGAAAACTGAGAGCTTTGTGAGGGTTTTCTAGAATGAATAACAACACCATGAAGACAACAGGATGCTAAGTCACTCTGTCTCTCTCCCTCTCCCTCTCCCTCTCTCTCTTTCTCTCTCTCTCTCTCCCTATCCTTTATTCCTCGTGCCTCATACGTGCGATAGGTGTTCCCTGACAGCACTGCCTTTAGATAAAAATGAAAAAGAAAAGGCATTTTCACGTGTTTGGGGAGAAAAACATGAATGGAATGCACAGAAAACACATATTTTTCAAAACATTCTTCCACACTAAGGTCCCCCCCCATGGCACACTCACCTCATTATGTGTGACTGGAGAGAGAAGGTGAGATGGTTACTGTGACAACCGGAGAGAGAGAGAGAGGGAGCGAGGCGGGCGAGTGTGTGTGGATGAGAGTGATGCGGCAGGTGTGTGACTGGAACAAGAGACGTGTGTTATTCATGTTTCAGGAATAAAAAGGGGAGAGTGTAAGCAAGACGTCAGCTCCAGAAGAAACGGAGCCGAGCCTTCACTGCCTTGCACACACACACACACACACACGCACACACACATACACACACACACACACACACACACACATGCCTCCATTTCACCCTCCACATCGCTGCGGTTTGGGTTCCGCAGTCAGCTCGGCGTCGGTTCCCCCTCTGAGACCATCGCAGAACCGACTGATCAATTAAAGGACTGATCCATTAAAGGGCCCATATAATACATTTCTCTTGCATCTTTGCCCCCAAGCCCCACTTAACATTTGCTTAACCTCCCTCAATCCCTTTTCCCTTTGATTATTATTGTTATTATTATCATTATTATTATTACTATTCTTCTTACTATATATTTTTTATTATTATTGTTAGGGAAAAGGGGTGGGGCTAAGCTGTTGTGAACTGAATGGGTGTGGCTAAATTGCTACTGGCTGAATGGGTGGGGCTAAGTTGTTGTGAACTGAATGGGTGTGGCTAAATTGCAACTGGCTGAATGGGTGGGGCTAAGCTACTGTAAATGTAACATGCAGAGCTAAATTGGCAAAATCTATCAAAAACAGTCAGGCTACTGTCTCCACCTAGTGATCCTAATGTTTTTTGCAAGAATCCACCAAACCAAAACAACTAATCAGCGCCAGGAGGAGTGCCAAATGGAGTGTCAATCATTGATCATGCACCTGCTGCCCCCTCCCCTGTGCGAGCAATAAAAAAACTGCACATCCCTCCTTTACCGACAACAGCTCACACAACAAAGATGAGTAAACAGAAGGAGACCAAAGAGAAAAAGAACACCGAGCCCCAGATAAAACAAGGGTGAACATGGGAGCAGCTTTTTGGAGCGGGAGGGAGCTCCGGGACCGAGTTCACCGTGTTTCTGCTGGACCAAGGTTCTAGCTGAAATACAGCAGGGAAGAGTTGCTGTAAAGCAGGTTATATGGAGCTGTGAGGAGCTCAGTTCATGTTTCCTTCATGGATAAATAAAAAAATGTGGATACTAAACACTAAACACTGAAACTGCCTCTTCTGCTAGGAGGGGCTTTGGAGGCGGGGCTGGAGTGCAGTGGAGAAGACGGGGGAGGGACCTGGAGGTCCCCCCTTATCAGCATCCTCCATCCAATTATAGGCTGTTTTTCACGAATATTTGGCTCTGTTGGTGGGTATGTGGTGCTGCAGCGATTATGTGGGACTAAAAGGGTATGTGTGAGGGTTCCTGTGTAAGGGTTATGTGTGAGGGTTCTGTGCAAGAGTTAATGCGTGAGGGTTCCTGTATAAGGGCTCCTGTTTGAGGGTTCTGCGAGAGGGTTCCTGTGTGAGGGTTCTTGTGTGAGGGCTCTGTGTGAGGGTTTTGTGTGATGGGTCCTGTGTGAGAGTTACTGTTTGAGGGTTCCTGTGTGAGGGTTCTGTGCAAGAGTTAATGCGCGTGGGTTCCTGTATAAGGGCTCCTGTTTGAGGGTTCTGCGAGAGGGTTCCTGTGTAAGGGTTCTTGTGTGAGGGCTCTGTGTGAGGGTTCTGTGTGATGGGTCCTGTGTGAGAGTTACTGTTTGAGGGTTCCTGTGTGAGGGTTCTGTGCAAGAGTTAATGCGTGTGGGTTCCTGTATAAGGGCTCCTGTTTGAGAGTTCTTGTGTGAGGGCTTTGTGTGAGGGTTCCTGTGTGAGGGTTCTGTGTGAGGGGTCCTGTGTAAGAGTGCTTGTGTGAGGGTTCCTGTATGAGGGTCTCTGTGTGAGGGTTCCTGTGTGAGAGTTACTGTGTGAGGGTTCCTGTGTGAGGGTTCCTGTCATTGCAGTTTGTATCTGTTCTGATGTGTTATTGTGAAACAGTGAGAAAGAAACTGGGAAGCAAAGACATCAGAAGATGTTGGTATGATTTGCAGTCATGATTCTACAGCTCATGTTCCTTCGTTAGGCTTCATTTTCACATGTAAAGAATTTTTCAACACTGAATATTATTATTAGTATGTTTGTTGATGCCTCTGAGCCCCCCGGTGCGAGGTGTCCTCCTGACCCAGAGAGAAAAGGGCAGGCGGCGCCCGCAGGGAAGCAGAAGGACGGAGAGAACGTCTCCACAGGGAGTCTGAAATGGAGATGCCGCCCCCTGCTGTGCGGATGACCTTCACGCTGTGTCAACAATTCGAGGATGTGTCGGGTAGGCCAGCTTTCTCCTCTCACACCTCCTCAAACATCAATCTGCACATCACAGACCATGGACGGTCACACGACCACGACCTTCAGTCAGCAGAGCTACGCTAACAGGCACCGTGCTGCAGATTCAGCCCTCTTTAGCCGGGCTGGTGCTCGTCCGCTGGTCTGTGCAATGAGTGGGGGGGGGGGGTGTGGGGGGGGGGGGACAGAGAGAGGCCGGTGGCAACGCTGCCTGTCTGACAGAGTGAACCAAATATCAGTGAAAGCCTTCGCTAAAAATGTCCTTTTCAAGACTAATTAGCATCAAAGCCTCAGACGGTGGGTGTGGAGGGAGCGGAGAGACGGGGGACACCGGAGCGAGGCAGGGGAAACTCCAAACATCAGTTTCAACTGAGACAAAATGACAAAGTGGCTCACGCAGTGTTTACATTACGAAGGTTGATGGACGACGGCAAATCAGATGTTCCATGTTTTCTGATGGAACCCCCTCACCAGCAGCAATGGAACATTTCAGCCAGAGTTTCCAGTTTTTGAAGAACCACCCATCTCACAATAACAGTTTCACGTGTGAGACTTCAGGTTCAGTTTTGGTGACCAATAGTGCTGCTGCTTTGGGTCTTTGACCTCTGTGGGGGTGGGGCTTCACTGAATATTAAGTAAGAGGGAACGCTAATTATAGCACTGTCTAAACATCATTTAACATTTCCTCCTTTGACTGTAAACATAAAGAGAGACTGTAGGACACACAGTTCACCCAGATCATTACTGCTTTTTCATCTTTTACTCTTTATGGTAGTTGAGTTAGCCCGCATGCTTATGGCTATGTTAGCTCCTTGAGTTCCCAGTTTGTGGTCACCGTAGTTTCACTTGTATGTTCATAACCTCCTTTACCCTTCAGTGTGTGGCGTCATGTGGTTGCGCTGCCAGACTACAGGTGTATGGAAATGCAGGATTACAGTTGATACGCCGTCGCCTTACGCTCAGAGTTTTACATTTATACTTTTATACATCTGACAGGCTATCAATAACTAAATCATACTCAACTCGGGCTGTGTCCGCACAGCTGACCTACCAACTGACAGACGGAGTAAATGCAGGACACTCAAGAGCACAACACACACAACCAAGAAACATACACTCATTGTTTGACAAGAAACATTGTATAACAGATTTTTACATTACTAGCGAATCACACTCCATGCTGTTGTTATGTTTACTTGCCTTAATAAACAGTCTTTATCGAGTCACTGATAAGGAGATGTGTAGCTGCTCTGCAGTCATTCAGTGCAACCTGAGCAAATATAAGAACAATTCACAACACAAAGTAACGGATTGCTGAATTTTAGTGTAGAATGCCAGTGCATGAGCAGAAAAACTTTGGCAGCAACAGCTAGAAATGTTAAAAACTCCCCACTGAAGGGTAAATGTAATGTACAGGCCCACCAACAGTGAGCGGCGTCCTCAGGAAAGCTGCCAGTCGAGACGAGCTTCCCGGCACTCTGCGAGCAGACGGAGAGAGCAGCCGTGGCCCATATGGTGCAGGTTCTGTAATGTGAGCACAGCTGGGCCGGGCCCAAACTGCCAGGCATTAGACAGAGGTCTCTCCAGACTGAATGAGAGGTAATCAGATTAAGTAGCAGCTGCCACAGACGGCCCTCGTTGCCGTGGTTTATGAGCCTTCCTGTACATGTGTACGCTCGCTTCAAGCCGCCAGACGAACGTCTGCATGAGCTGCTCTCGATGTTCCAGAGCTCCATTAACATACATTACTGGTTGCAGATGGAGGGGTGAAGAGCGGTCAGGTGGGATGGATGGGTTCTCTGACAGTATTTATACGCTATCTCCTTCGCTCTCCTTGCTCCAGCATGTTCCAGCAGGCTCTGCAGATTGTGGTGAGGCTGTAACAACTCCCTGTCAAGCCTAAATGGAGAAGATTAAGCCACTTTCACACTAGAACCCTGAAACCAAGGCTGAAAGATTGTAGATGATCTTTCATTTTGGCACAATCAACAGACTTGCTAAACCAAAAACAGCAAAGACACAGAAGTCATTCTCTTAAAGAGCAGTTTCCCTGATTTTTAAAAATTCCCCATAATCAAGTGTGTGTAAACAGAGTGTGGTTGATGTGAAACGGTTTATTGTAGAGACTGGCGAATGGAACCAGATGTCTCCATCGATCCCCAGTGAAGCTCCATGTGTTTACATGGATGATGATGGTAAAATAGTGGAGAATCTGAACTAAATCAGTAAATCAGGACTATCTGGCCTCACGACGCACTGCATGTATCCCTCCACCATGAATGGGTTTAGTTTAAGGACCAAAACCTTCTCAAAACTCTGGTAGAACAACGTTTCAGGTATCAGGCAACGCAACCGTAACCATTTCAAGGAATAACTTGCTGTGAGGGAGCTTCTAGAGGCAGATGTCTGGTTCCATTCAGCTCCACTGTGAACAGTTCTGACTCACTGAATTTCTCCAGAATGGAGTTTCACACAAAAATCACTCTGACCCTCCTCCTTAAACACCTAATTATGGGGGAACAAAGAGAAATCAGTTGATTTGTAAATTTTGAGTGATATAGAGGAGCTGTTTTTGGTTCCTTAAAGAAACTTCCAACTGAGTGGTCCATTGAAAGGTTCTCCTGGGGTTCTCTTTGACACGACTCTGAAGAATCCATCTAATCCAGCTTTTCAATTTTTTGAACTGGTATTTTATGTATTTATTTGCCCATTGGGAAGAAATATGAGTATTGTGTTTAGATGCTGCTGAAGCTTCTTCAATGGTGCATCTCCAGAGCTGCTAAGGCAGCAGCTCTTGGTTGTTGAAACTGAAGGCGCTGGTGCTGGTGGAGGTGGATTTTGCTCGTTCAGGCCGCCGGTGTTTCCCTCCATCACAGCGGCAGCGGAGCGCTCCTCCATTATGCAAGAAATGAAAGTGAACGCAGGGATTCTCTCTGATCGCAGATCTCAAATCGTGGATACTGAGCAGGCGGCGCTTTCATCCACGCCGCCCGTCACTTTGCTCGAGGGATCGTCCCTTTGTAGCGGCGCGCCACCGTTCGCTAACAGACTTGAGCGCCAGCAGCGTGCGGGGAGGGTGGGGGCGGTTGTTCCAACAAACAGCATGGCATATGGTTCCTTGCATTTTTGGCAATGACAAGTGACAAGTTAACAGAGCCGTCGACTGTGGGTTCGCACGCAGGGGAGGGGGGAGGAGGCGGGGGAAACGGGGGGGTTAGATTCGCTAACTGCTTTCATTTGTTCATGCCCTGAGGCACTACTGTACTCCTTTATGTAGATGAATTAGTAACAGTGTTTTCTTTTTAACCGTGATGTATATATACATGAGAATAATGGGGGGTGTTAGGGGGGAGCAGCTTGGAATGCAATGTCAACAGTTGCCTCAGGGCTAACCGGGCCCGTTTCTTTCATGGAATTAGAATCAGAAGATGAAAAAAAAAATGCTGCCTAACGGGGCTTCCCTCGGCTGCTGTTAATTGCTGTCGTCCCACAGGACCCCTCACTCGCCCCCAGAGAGACATCGCCCTGACTGGGATCTCTGGTAAACAAGCTTAGGCTTATAAAGAACTTCCACCACTGATAATCATCTCCCACCCGGGTCATCCGAGGGCAAATCCCGAGGTCATGACCCGCTTCAAAAACTTTGTTTTTCTTGTGTTGAATCATTAGAATGACTCAGAACAGGAAGAGTGCACTTAAACAATGTTTGGTTACTAGTTAGATAACTGGTTACTGCAAGAACTTCACTGTAAATGTGTTTATTTAAAGATAAGAGTCATTCAGAGCGGGTTTGGTGTGAAATGGTTCATTGTAGAGACTCTGATTTCTTTACAGTGGTGGTGAATGGAACCAGACGTCTCCAACACAAATACAGCCTTTTTATTCACTATTGACCCCCAGTGAAGCTCCACCTGTCAATGATTGTTTATTAAGATGTTGATGATGATAAAATAGTGGACTGAACCAGTCTGTTCACATCTTAAATACTTCATTATGGGGTGATCCTTAAAAAGGGGTGGACTTGCCCTTTAAGAAAGGATCTGATCTTAAGCATGTGTTTTCCCTGCTCTGCTGCATTCGCTCATCAGTTATAATTATTAAGGCTTTCATAAGAAAATGTGCAGATGTTGGAATCCCCAGCTCTGGGCCCAAGAACTGCTTATCTAAGGTGATCTGATGCCTGTTTGTGAGTTTTGTGGTAGAGGTACAGTTAAAAAGTGATTCTACAGTTTCTGCAAACGTCTGCAGGAGTGTTTACTTTGTTTAGGAGCAGCTTTTGTAGTAATTCAGGCTCTGAAAATGCATCAAGGTGTGATAAAGCTTTATACATTCTTCTGGAAGCCTGCTCGGTCTGAGCCTTTTCAGCACCACGGCCAGTTACCCTTATTACAACATTCACCTCACTGTTTCCCTCAAACATAAACCCAAACAAATACACAGAGAAGCAGTTTGTTTGACATAACGATAAACCAGTTTGCATACAATCTACTTGTCATCCATGGTTCTCTTACTGGGCTATTAAGGTAATTATTAATATAAAATGAATGAAATTATGGAAAATGGAAAACAAAAAAAATACATCCTTTTAGAAATAAGAGGACTTCAGTATGTAAACACTACACAAAACTGCAAAAACAGCCCATTCTAAACTCATTCTGTTTTGTGATGTCACAAAAACCAACATATTTGCATACAGTAGTTTAGCCCCACCCATTCAGCCTACAGCAGTTTAGCCCCACCTATTCAGATTACAGCAGTTTAGCCCCTCCCATTCAGCCTACAGCAGTTTAGCCATACCCATTCAGGCTACAACATTTTCGCCCCGCCCATTTAGCCTACAGCCTTCAGTCGGCTTTGCTTTATGAACAACACACAATACAGGGCAGCCAATCAGAGCAGAGCTCATTTGCATATATGCGTTTTAACGGTACAGTAACAGAAATAGGCTTTTTCTGGGATAAAGAGAGGATGGGAAATAGTGCAGAAATGAATTGGGACTGTTTTTGTTTCATAAAACCAAAATTTAAATAAAATAGAAGCCAATAACATAATCAATAACAGATACTGCTAATGAGAAATCAAAACCTCATAACTAGGACTGGATGTTAAACTGAACTGTTCTGCAGGGAGGGTGAGTAGACAGGGCTACTCTCTGCTGAACTGATGCAGGTCTGTGGAGTCTCAGGATCACCAGCCCAGTCCTGCTGATGTTCCTGATGTTCCAGCTCCCCGCTGAGCATCTTCTCACAGTCCACCTCCACCTCCACCTCAGCTCCACCGCCGAGGAGACGCAGGAGATCAGACGGGAGTCTAAGATAAAAGCCTCTCTCTCCCTCTCCCATAAATTAGCCACTATTGTTCCTCCAGAGGGCAGAGCTTTTGTGAGGGAGTGTGTGTGTGTGTGTGTGTGTGTGTGTGTGTGAAATGTAAGAGGCGACTATTATAATTTCTACACAGCGTGCTTACCATACTGACTGCTGACACACTGTAGCGCGCGTCGCGGATAATGGGGGTCTATTTTTAGCACGTCAAATATAAAGCGAGGGAGAGAGGGAGAGAGAGAGAGAGGGAGAGAGAGAGAGAGAGAGAGAGAGAGAGAGAGAGAAAATCTCATTCACAATCATGTCCATAACGTACTAAAGGGAGGAATGAAATGTTATGGGCAGCCAAGCAACTAATAGGCTTGAACCCCGGCACTCTCCATAATATGACCACTCATTAGATCCCAATTAGGCATTAGAAAGGCCCTGTTTACTGATGCAAATCGGGCTGGAAAAGATATATTATCGTCAAAAGAGCGAGCCAAATGATTAAGCCAGCAGGAAAGTGTGCTTTCCCCCCACCGGCTGCTTTCAAAAACGGAAACAGGCAAGAACAATCAGAACAGTCAAGAATGGAGCCTGAATTTCCAGACCACAATGTTCACTGGACAAGTGTTGTTCAAGCTGAAAGAATGAAGTCAGTAATTTTCATCAAATTCACTCACATCCGTTCTTTAAGTCAGCAAGTAGCAATTCTATTACATAAAGAAAATGTGCATATCTTTTTTTTTAATAGACCAATTATTTTTGATAAACTAACTACTTAACATGTTAACTGAGATAAATGCTACCCACAACAGGAGTGTGGCTCCTCCTGTGGATCTTACACAGTTGACCTCTGCTCTTTTCTATCAGTGAGGCGCGGTGTACCCCCAAGCTCTGTTTCAGGCCCACTGTTGTTTACCTTATAAATCACTGCCAAACACAATAATTTGCACGCACGCCATTGGCTTTCATACTCCTCCATAATGTGAGGTTAACACAGCCACCAGAAAAGAATACACAAAAAGTTATTGTTACAATTTTGTGATATTTATGATTTTCGGTTTTACCAAAAAGGTACAGATCTAAAAGTAAAGTGCACAGTTTTAAATGGACTCAGATAATGTTGGACACATTTGTTAGCAGAAGCAGATTGGTGCCGGTGTCTCATTTTACCATTGTTATCTTCTGGTTACCTTTTTAGCTGCCAAACCCAAAATATACCTTCCAGATTAGTCTGTCTCCCAGCATTCCCAGCTCTATTTTAGCTCTGTTTGAGGTGGCATGTCTCCTTTGTCTATGTGTATAACTTCACTATCCAGGGCCTCTATAAGGCCAGATGGGTTCAGGTTATAAGCTTTTGTTCCTGTTAAGGTTTCTCCTTCATGTAAGCCTCATTTCTCCTTGAGCTGTGTGTCTTTTGTGAAAACTACCACACAAATAAAATAAAATTAAATGATGATAAATGGATTAATCAGAGTTTAGACAGAACAGCCTCTCTTCTAAAGAACTGAAAGCGTAAGGTTGGTTGATGAGCAAATATTTCAAACACGTTTACACGTGAACATGGGGTCAGATCCTTAAGGGAGTCTTAACCCTTCAGCACGTAGCATCTCACGGTTGCACCACCTGACTTTCCATTAAAGCGTGACATCACACCAGTGTAATATGGAACATTCAACACTGAAGGTTCTAACACTTCTAACTGCTGATCAACACTGCAGGTTAAGAGAGATTCAGGATTATAGTCGATACGGCATCGTCTTTACACTTTTATATTTATACTTTTATACATCTGACTGAATCACACTAAACTCGGGCTGCATCCCAACAGCTGACGCACCAACTGACGGACGGAGCGCTGTGCAGGACACCTAAGAGCACAACACACACAACCAAGAAACACACACTTGCTGTTTGACACTGTAAAACAAATCTTTACACTATTGAACCACCTGGCATGCATCAAAGCAACACCAGCAAACGACCATACAGAGTTGCTGTTTTGGTTACATGTCTTTATAAACCACAATTATTGAGTATTTATGTTCTCACTTATTCGTTCATTACTACTATGACACTGTAACCATAGCAACCACAGTTCATGCTGTCAAATGAGTCACAAGTCAAAGTCAAACGAGTCACACCAGCATCACGGTGGATGTCGTCTCACTGACAAGGGGATGTTTAGTGGCTCTGCAGTAAGGCAGCGCAACCTGAGTGAATACAAGAACAATTAACAGCACAAAGTAACAGATTGTTGAATTTTAGTGAGGAACGCTGGTGCGAAATAAAATAAAACCTCACACAGCAAAAAGTAGAACTGTGAAAAACTTCTCGCTGAAGAGGTTAAAGAAAGTCTGTAGAAAAGTGTCCAGTTCCAGGGTCAGTGAACGTACCTCTCTAAGCAGTTGAGTTCAGGTGTGCTAATACCCCAGCATTTGTGTATATAGCATAGTATTTTTCATACTGAGTATTTTCTGTAAAGTTTTTATTGGATTTATTTAGACATTATATTTTATATTGTGCTTGTCTCTGTGTCTCTGTGTGTCTGTGTAGTCGTAACATAAGCAATTCCCCTTGGGATCAATAAAGTTTTCTGATTCTGATTCTGATTCTCCATATGCTAGCCAGATTAGAAAGTGCTGTAATGGCTTTACAGTGGCGGCTTGTGCTCAGAGTTGAGGAATCGATTCTGTGGATGAGGTTGTGAGGGGCAACGCAATGCAATGCCCTTCACCGAGGAAGGGTTTACGATGCCATCAGGGATGTGGATCATCATTCCGGTTCCTGGAAATGTATTCCTAAGTATTCCTAGAAAGTATTGCAATCACTCTATGTAGGGACGTCAGTGAGTCTGAAATCCATATAGAATCACCCGTTCTTCAGTGACATGGTCCAGCCCGAGTCCAGACACGTTCCTCAGGCTGCCAGACCTGTTTATTGCGGCTGGGGGTGTGGGGGGGTGAGATTGGGCTTGTCATAAGAGTGGCAGACTGCCTCTCTTTTAATGGGCCAATCGTGTAACCTGATAAAGGGCAATCCATCTGCACTCCCCCAGTCAACTCTTGACATGGTTTCCAGGGAAACAGCCCCTGCGGGAGAGGGCGGGAGACCTTGAAGGGGGAAAAATATCGTCCCACTGTGCTCGCTGCCTGGAACTCGCCAGCCGGGAAAGCAAATGCAGTAGAGGAGCCAGAGAAGTGATGACGCACAAACCAGACGCCGTCTAAGGGGTTAACCCTAATCAGACATGACAAACACTCGGCCCACACACGCACACACACTCCTAAAAACAGCGGCTCCTTCACAAGAACGTGTGATTGCTTTGATGGATCTGGAAGCTTTCATTATGTGTATATATATATGTGTATATATATATATATATATATATGACCGCCCCCCCCCTTATTTTGCTTTGAATCTCCTTGTTTGTGCAAAAATAGTATTTTCTACTTCTTTCTGTTTTACTGTGACAGGCTGCAAAGTGCCTAAAGATACAAGGAGCCTAGATAAAGGAGTTCCAACCACTCAGCATTCAGCACCACCAGTATACTGATCACCACCTGATGGAGATTCTTCAACCTTGTTCACACCAAAGCATCACATAAACAAACATCCGGCAAAACCTTCTTTAGGGAAGCAAGCCCCCCATATTCATGTTCATCCCAGCTTCAGTGACAGTGTACAGGAGCTGGGGCTTCCCTTTCACACCTGTTCACTTGATGCGTGTTGAGTATCAGGATTATATCTGGATTGTTGTAATCCACATTAAACATGTAGGTATGAACGAGATGCATTTAAACCAAATTTAAATCTGAATCACTCAAACCCCTTCAGGAGGTTCTGAGACGCGTCCAGACACCTTACAGCAAAGTGGACACACCCACCACCCAAAAGCCCTCCCAGTGCTGTCACAGCACCCCCTGCTGTTCTGCTTATGGAAGAGAGCGCCCCCTCCAGGCCACCATCACTTAATGCATCGCTGTTTCTCCAGTTCTGCCCCTGACGTGAGTTTTTCCTCTGAGCGTGATTTTAATTCCGTCTCCAGTCTGGACAAACTGCTCAGCTCAAATGAAGCTCCTGTTTGGTAAAACTTCACCTTCACGTCATAGTTTTTCATCGTCTCGCTACAGGAGATCATTATTCTAAATAGACTCTTTTTTAAACTCTAACTGCGCAGCTGCAAAACTAAGAGCAGCACAGCCGATTGGCTGTTGTAGATGAGCTGATTTGCATATTCACTGCATAGTGATGGGGTTTCAGTCTGGCTGAAGGGAGATGCATTTAGATACCACCTGTGGTTCCAATCTAATCAGGTCACAGTACAGATACTGGTCTGGTTTAACGACAAGGTGTGAACAGAGTCTAAGTCCTGAAAAATGCAGGAACATTTTTATTCACACCGTAGAGTTGAAAAGGTCGTGTCACCTTCTTCTGGGATAAAAACACTCAGAAAGCTGCCATATGTAGTGATGACCTTGTGACAGCTGGAATCAGGCTGGGAAACGTACAGCAAAGCTGGATGTCAGGAGCTCAGCCTTGACTCGAGCCAAAGCAGCCGTCCAATCAGAACCTCACATCAGCACCTTACATTAGAACTTCACATCAGAACCTCACATCAGAACCTCCCATCAGAACCTCACATCACAACCTCACATCACAAGCCCACATCACAAGCCCACATCAGGCCCTCACATCAGACACTCAAGTCAGAACCTCATGTCAGAGCCTCACGTCAGAACCCCAAATCAGAATCTCATGTCAGAACCTTACATCGGAAACTCACGTCAGAACCTCACATCAGAACCTCATGTCAGAATCTCACATCCGAACCTCACATCAGAACCTCATGTCAGAACCTCACGTCAGAACCTCACATCAGAACATTAGAAACACAGATGTGTGACTTCAGAACATTTCTCTGGAATATTCCAGGCTTTGACTGAGACGTTTCCAAGGTCAGGCTTTTTTCAACAGCTTATTACACGACTTGCAGTGTTTATTTACAAATATTACAAAAATAATAGTAAAAAACGGTTTTCTCTGCATGTCTTGTGTGGACGTGTTATTCTTGGTGGACCCTTTCAAGAGCAGAATAAACAACACATGAAAAAAATGACCAGGTTTTAAACTCCTCTGAGGGCTCAGGTGACTCGCTTACTCTTCACCACTTCCTCTGACAGCACATCAAAAACAACCGTGTGAAAACAAAGGTGATTAAATTTCTCTTAAAATGAAAGTTTTGACATTAAATTAGTGTTTTGTGTTAATGTGGAAACTTCTAAACAAAGGTTTAACTCATGTTATGATATCTGAGAGTAAAAATGCGTTTGATCCTAAAATAAATCCAGTTAATGGATTTCTCTTCGTAAATTTAAGTTTAAAAACACTAGTCAGCAGGTTTTGTGTTTCTTATATACAACATCAAATGACAGCACTGTTTTCATGGACTGACTAATATCAGTGCATCGATTCTGGAACACTAGAATTATGATAACACTCAGTGCTATATTTGTCCTTTTATCAGTCTTAATAAGTAATATTCTCAGGCTA
>JBBPCZ010000042.1:27712530-27722557 GCA_037974445.1 Brycinus macrolepidotus
GGACTGAAAATGAGAGTCTCTGAAAGTCCTTCAGGAAGCCTGGAGAACTGTTCCTCAAGACCACATTAAAAATACAAAAAAAGCTGGATCTTTAAAAGCAAAACACGAAGAAATGAGAGGGGGCTCAAGACTTTTGCACAGTACTGTGTATGGCTGGTCCACCGGGTCTTCAGTAACTCTGCCAGGCACACGGGCACCAGAAGAATGGTGAGAGGAAAATAACTGTTATTACAGCTCAGCGAGGTCCGGCTCCTGCAGTGCGGCTGGAGAACCGAACAGCTGCTGCCATTCACGCACAGGAACACACACCCACACACTGGGGGTGGACGATACGCCGATACAGCATCGGTACTGCAATTTAGTGACGATACTTTTCTCTGAGTGTATGACAGGAGGGCGGAACTTCTAATAATCAACAACCGTTTAATTCGTCTGTTTCAGTCATGTGACTGGACCAGTGGAACTGCTGAGATGGAACCGCAGAGGGTGAACCACAGAGGTGGAACGACACCAGTGGAACCCAAGAGGTGGAATGGCACCAGTGGAACTGCACTGGTGGAACCACAGAGGTGGAACGACAGAGGCGGAACTGCAGAGATTTAACTGCACCAGTGGAACCGCACAAGCGGAACTGCTGAGGTGGAACTGCACCGGTGGAACAGGACTGGTGGAACGATAGAGGTAGAACTGAACTAGTGGAACCACACCAGTGGAACTGCAGAGGTGGAACGGCACCGGTGGAACTGCAGAGGTAGAACCGCACCAGTAGAACCGCAGAGACAATGCAGGTGGACATAACATCACTCTGTTCAAGATAAAATGTTCTACATAATTCTTCATCCTCTCTCATGGTTTTCACTTCACAATATATGTTTCCCCTCTATATATGTTTATGTATTTTTAACCCAATAATGCAAATGTATCTATAACTATCTGCAGATAATCCTGTTGAAGTGAAATAATTCCTGAAGCAGCGCAGCCTCGTTTCATTAACCCCGCGGTGCCCGTGAGTGCTGAAGGTTAATCAGGGGTTTCTTTACTGTTTCTACACTGGTTCTGAGTCACATCAAGCAATGGCAGAACAGAACCTGCTCTGTGTTTCTTTAAAGACATTCTAGACTGAGCGGGTTTTCTCAGTACCCTGTTTCAGTACAGAACAGCAGCAGAACATCAGCACAGCTGAACAGCAGCAGCAGCCCAGTATTGTTGATGCCCTCAATTTACTGGAGACCGCAGTGTACACACACACACACAAACACACACACACACACACACACACACACACACATACACACACCAAGGACAGCCCGCGTACCAACAGACATCACGGCCTTCAATGATGGCAGTTTATCAGGGAGAATAAATGCATCACATCACTGCAGAACAGGCACACACACACATTCACACAAACATACATACACTCACAATAACATACACACACACACACACACACACAAATCACAAATGAACAAAAACACAATAATAATGACAATAACTAATAATAATAACTAATAATGACTAATGGTAAGAGGGATGTGTCTTGGGGGCGGGGCTCTTCCTTTCACCATTTTTAGGCTCATTTCTGTATTTTATGAATATGTTCAATAAGGGTGACTGAATATTATTAAGGATTTTCTCTACACAGAATTACATCACAAATAAAGGAACTATAATATATATGTATATATATTGGGTGGTTTGCTGTTTTTGGTGGGTATTAAAAACACAGTATTTCTGGACAGTATTATATCAGGATTTCAAGGCTGTTCAAGGCAGGACTTCATCACAATATACAAATAAATAAAGAACAAACAAATAAATAAATAAAGTTCCTGTTTGATAGGTCCTGGGGCGGGGCTGTGCATCCTTGACTGTGAACATCTTTATCGTCTTGGTAATCCCGTCTGCATCCGCACACACCACCCCCATCGCACACACCCCACCCTAACCGCACACACCTCACCTCAACTGCTCACGCACCTCACCCCTAACTGCACACGCACCCCACCTCAACTGTACACACACATCACCTCAAGCACCCACACATCACCCCAACCACACACACCCCACCCCAATTGAATACACACACCACCCTAACTGCACATACACCACCCCGACCACACACCCCATCTCGACCGCACACACACCCCACCCTAATCACACACACCCCACCCCAACTGCACACATACCACCCAACTGCACACATACCACCCTAACCGCACACACACCACCCCAACCATTCACGCACCACCCAACTGCACACACCCCACCCCAACCACACACACCTCCCCACCCTTACTGCACACACATCACCCCAATCGTGCACACAGCACCACGACCACACACCCCACCCTAACCACACACAAACCACCCCAACTCCACACACCACCATGACCGCACATGCATCACTATGACCACAGAGAGAGAGAAAGGGTAGAAAGAGAGAGAGAGAAAGAGAGAGAGGGAGGGAAAGAGAGAGAGAGAGACAGAGAGAAAGGGAGAGAGGGTTTATGGCTGTAGGAACAATAGCCTCTGTGGCGAATGCCCTTTTTTCTGCACTAGTCCTTCTCAGAGAGCCTAGCAACAGAGCAGCCTCCCCTTTAAAAATAGGATGGGCCTCGCAGAGACCGGGGTTACACACACACACACACACACACACACTTCTCTTCATTGATTATGCACCGCAGCCCTGGAGAGGGACGCTTACAAGACGTCCCCTCGCACACTTCACGTTTTTTCCCCCCTTTTTTTCTTTTCTTTTCTTTTCAAAATTCGGGCCACTTTCTTCCCCCTTTGCACACATAAATATTTCAACCCCATCCATCCCCCCTTACATTATTCTTCCATCACTCCGGAAATGAAATGTTAATGTCAATGTTGTGCTGACAGTATATATATATATATATAGACACAAGGCACAGAGATCAGATAGAATACAATATTCCAGTATTATTATCAGAGTGTTATCCAGATTAGAGCAGAAATTGAATAATCTGCAGATTATCTAGACTATCTGGGTAATCAACAGATTTAAACAATGCTGGACAATAAAAATGGACTTAAGTCAGCAATAACAAATCATTTTACACACACACACACATATATATATATACTCTTTGATCAAATATGTATATATAAATGTCAATTAGGCTCTTGTATTAAATTACTAATTATAATAGAATTTATGGGAGTGAAAACATAATCCATTTTTTTAATCGTGAAGATAAATCGCCTGATTCCAGCACGGCCTCGTCTCTGCCAGGAGAGGAAGATGGAGGCTGAGGAAGAGGAAGAAAAGAGAGACAGCATGAATGCTAAGCCTCACTCGCCCCTCCTGTCCTCCTATCCTCACACATTTACAGCTGCTGTCTTTTCATGCCTCGTCCAATCACCTCCTCCAACGACCCCCCTCCCCCTTACACCGCCCCCCGCAAACGTCAGCAGTGACTGGTCTGAGGCCGTATTGATTGAGGCCTCAGGCCGGAGACGCGCTCAGACCAGGCAAGGATCCTTCAGCATATCAGACCAGTAAAAAGCTCACTCAGTGCTGAAATAAACGCAGGGGCGCTGCTCTGAACGGGGTGTGCTTATTAATGCCCCCCCCCACTTATATTTCAGTGATATTTTCTAAAGAGCGCAGATTATGGATTAGCTTGGATTATGCAAAGGAACCTGCACACGCGCGCTTATCGCTTTCATTTCTTTGTCCTCCCAACGATATTCATGCAAAAAACCCACAGCGCCGTATCTTTGCTCACAGCTGGCAAGTGTAACTAAAGGATTATTCAAGCCGCTTCCACAAGCAAATAGATTTCTCTCCCACTTCAGAAGAATCGCAGTTACGCGCCCCTCTATCTGTCCGCCAGGCATCCACAAAAGATGTTTCAGAAATTCGCTTCTGCTTGTTTTAATAGAGTATTTCAGAGGCAAGTGTGTGTGTGTGTGTTTGGCGAAGAAATGGTTCACTTCTTGAGTAAGGTAAATTGTTTAAATGGCTCACACACACACACACACACAGTGCAGATTTCAGGTTCATTACACGAGCAGATCACAACACAGACAATACACACCACATTATTAGCCATACAGGGCAACTCCACCAAAATCTCCCCATGATAATCCAGTGTGTGTATACAGAGTGTTTCAGAGTGTTTTTGGTGTGAAACGGTTCATTGTAAAGACTCTGATTTCTATACAGTGGAGGTGAATGGAACCAGACGTCTCCACCACAAATCCAGCCATTTTATTCACTATCGACCCCCAGTGAAGCTCCACGTGTCTCTGAGTGTTTATATGGATGTTGATGATGGTAAAATAGTGAATCTGAACTAAATCATTCTTCTTCAGGGACTATTTTGCCTCACGACGCCCTGCATGTATCCCTCCACCACGAATGGGCTTTGGTTCAATACCAAAAGTTTCTCAAAACTCTGGTGGAACAACGTCTCAGGCATCAGGCAGTACAACCATAACCATGTCATGATGTAGCTTTCTGTGAGGGAGCTTTTAGAGTTAGACGTCTGGTTCCATTCACCTCCACTGTGAACAGTTCTGACTGTTCTGAGTTTCTCCAGGACCAGGTTGGCCCAGTGGCTTCATTTGACAAGCCCAATAAAAAAAACAAAAACTGAATTTGCTATTATTTTAATGCAACTGCATAATAAATTACACTTCTATAATTAAATAGTCCTTTTGTTTTTACTGTCAGGGAACGAGAACAATGTGGACATCTTTGTCTCTCCATAAAACAAGCCAGGAGAGTTTTAGGCAAACTTGACAAAAATGGTCAATCATGTTGATAAATATTTTAAACGACTGAAAAGTGATCCCAGCCGTGCTAATCATTCTGTGTGATGGTCGTCTCTGCAGCTCCCCATTTCTCCACTCTTAGTTAATGGTCTTATTTCTACACACCAGTTTGTTTTTATATCAGATGTTTTTAACAGAAACATAACTGGAGAACAACGGCAACAGTCCTCAAAAACCATGCAGTTTATTCTGTATTCTTTTATACTGCTTTCTTTTCTTTAACTTATTCTTTTTATGCGTTTTAAGTTTTTTTTGTTTTTTTTTTACCTCTGTAAAGCTCACTGACTGATCTCCGTATCTGATAATGTTCTACAGATATAAACTGTCTAATAAGCAAACTAGTGGCCGTGGAAATAAGGTGGAACGTCCCAACCAGGGAACCGAAGCTCCTTTGCTCCTGTTAATCAGGTTAAAACGTGGAGTAGAAGAAGTCTTAAAGATCAGCATGGAAGCTCACAGTCCAGTAAAGATCATCTCTCTCTCTCTCTCTCTCTCTCTCTCTCTCTCTCACACACACACACACACACACACACACACACACACACACACATTTAACTGACTGTTTACACTGAAGGACCCAAATGTGGTTCCTCTTTACTTTTAATGTTTTGGATATGTCTGTTCTGTCTGCTGTAGTTAAAAGGAACTGTATTTATCATGCGCTCGCCTCTCCAGTATGACTTAAAATAGATTTTATTGTTGTATTGTTTTCTTTAAAGCTCGTGACCTCCTTCAGCTCTGCATCAAGATCTCCACATGGTCTTCCAGTAAACTGCTCCTTGTGGTCCCAAGATCAGGAATGAAGACTCGGGACGCCGGAATGTTCTCTCTTCCAGTCCCAAGACTTTGGAACACCCTGCTTTATTGATATCAGATCTTCTTCCTCTATTTACATTTTTAAATCTTATCTAAGGACTGATTAGTTTTCTGTTTCCTTTGAGAAAGCAATGGATTGTGGTGTAATTTTTTAAACCTTGTTTTTAGCACATGATCACACACAGAGAGGTCATTTAATGAGCTTCACAGAGACAAGCAGCTGGTGGCCTAGTGGTTAGGGAGTTTGCCCTGTAATCAGAAGGTTGTGGGTTCAAATCCCAGGACTGCCAGTGTCATCACTGAGGTACCCTTGAGCAAGGTACACTGCACCCGAGGCGCCCCTCATTGGTGGCAGCCCCCTGCTTCACTTGGTGAATGGGTTAAATGAACTTTACTTTTAAAAAGAAAAAGTAACCATAAAATAAATACAGAATAAAAGTGGGATTTCAGATTTAGCTACACAAAGGTAAATAAGGCAGTATAAAAGAATGCAGAGTGCAGGATTTTTGTGCAGATTTTACTGGTAACTGAATGCAGCCAAAAACAGGTGAGTTTTTAGTTTCTTTTTAAAACTGGCAACAGTTTTAAAAAGAAACTGACTTGACGGCTCTCGTAAAGAGTGTTAATTAAGAGAGATTTAGAGCAGGAGGTGAACGAGGCCGGCGGCTCCACAGGACAAACCCCAACGCTGAGAAAACATCTATTAGCCAGAGGCCTGTTCGATTCAGAGAGAGGCGCTTCAAAAGCCGAGCTTATTGCTGAGCCGGCGGCTCTCAGGACCAGGAGCCCGCTACAACTCCACTTAATTACTCCAGAAGGAAAACGGAGGCTTCACTCCTCCTGCTGCTGCAGCTGCTCTCTCTCATTCTCTCTCTCTCTCACTCTCACTCTCTCTCTCTCTCTCTCTCTCTCTCTTCACCTCTTTTGTTTATTCTTCAAGCTCCGCATAAAAAACAAGCTGATCCTCACTTTTAGTACCTGACCTCACTAATGCTCTCGTGCAATCAAATCCTCACAGCAATGTTCCAACATCAGTACCTGACTTCACTAATGCTCTCGTGCAATCAAATCCTCACAGCAACATTCCAACATCAGTACGTGACCTCACTAATGCTCTCCTACAAACAAATCCTCACAGCAATGTTCCAACATCAGTACCTGACCTCACTAATGCTCTCCTACAATCAAATCTCCACAGCAATGTTCCAACAACAGTACGTGACCTCACTAATGCTCTCGGGCTGCAGTCAAATCTTCACAGCAATGTTCCAACATCAGTGCTGAACGTGGTCATGTTTTTTTTGCTGAATGTATAAGAATAAGGCCTGATGAAAAAGGTGTTTTTCTGTGTGGTGGTTCAGAATTTCTTAGCTTGGTTAAAGGGACCCAGTTTAAACCGGAAAGGTCCCGTTTCGCCCCATTGCCGGTTCCAAACCGCCGTCATTGGAAACGCAGGCAACTCGGCGGAGGCATTCGAGAGAGAGCTGCTGAATATGGCTTTGAGAAACAGACAACAATTACACCTGCCCTGGGAGGCCCAGGAAAACCTGACCATGTTGCCATGGCAACACAAGTACAGCAGAAAGCGAGGGGTGGGGGGGGATCGATTCAGAATTTTCTTTTCTCTCCGTCTTCCATTTCAGCACATTTTACTCAAACACACCAAACACTACGAACTCACACTGCCAGAAACAAAACCAATTATGAAGCGATTATGAAGCGTGTATATAAAATACATAAACCCACACAGCTGCAGATAAAAAGACCACAGAGAAACAAACAACATTACATGACCTGCAAATATGTACTCTCTCTCTCTCTCTCTCTCTCTCTCACTCTCTCTCTCTCTCTCTCTCTCTCTCTGCTGAATCCAGGTGATTAAGTGTACAGCCGCTTGATTGGCCGAAGAAACTCCCATGAGATAGTGGAGCATAGTGTATTCTTAAAGGAACAGTCTGGCCAAAAATCAGACCTCCACAGAGTTTCACTGGAGCTCCGAGGCTAACGCTAATGTCACTAACACTAGAAGTCAATAGTCCCCCAAATCTTTTACTGTAAACACAAACTCAAAACTTCTATAGACCCTCAAACCACATCCAGCTCCTCATTAAGGTGGATCAGATGTGTGGATGTGGTTTAGGACACAGTATGACTTATTGTGAGCTGTAAAAATGAACTGAACTTCATTAAGGTGGATCAGACTTGTGGATGTGGTTTGGGTGGAGAGGAGGGCGTAAAGAGGAGAGGGTGGAGAGGAGGAGCATGGAATTGCGGGGCATGGAGAGGAGGGACGTAGAGAGGAGGAGCATGGAATGGAGGGGGTGGAGGGGGGAGGGTGGAGAAGAGGAGCATGGAATGGAGGGGCATGGAGAGGAGGCGGGTGTAGAGGAGGAGCATGGAATCGAGGGGCAGGGAGAGGAGGGGGTGGAGAGGAGGTGGGTGCAGAGGAGGTGGTGGAGAGGAGGACCATGGAGTGGAGGGGGTGGAGAGGAGGGGGTGGAGAGGAGGGTGGAGAGGAGGTGGGTGGAGAGGAGGAGCGTAGAGAGGAGGACCATGGAGAGGAGGGGGTGGAGAAGAGGTGGGCGTAGAGGAGGGGCGTGGAGAGGAGGGGCGTAGAGGAGGGGCGTGGAGGGGAGGGCGTGGAGAGGAGGGGCGTGGAGAGGAGGGCGTGGAGAGGAGCAGTGCTGATGGAGGCAAATGGAGATAAACATTTCATTTCTGGCGAGAATCTCCATTATGTTTCAATATGACCAAAACATCACAGAAATATTACAGACTACAATAGAGATGCTGTGCTGTCTGTGCTACAACATCTGCCCAAAAGAGTCCATCTTAGGCTTTATAGCTATTTTAAAGCTTGTATAATCTCCATAGAAACACCCTGACCAAAAGAACAGGCTGCACATGAGCCTGAGGTCACCGTGACCGTGGGTTAGAGGGTATAAACCCCCCCAGTGTTGGGCTGTGGAGTCTCTGGGGTGATGGAGCTCCATCCAGAACCTTAATGATCCAGAACTGATCCTCCAACATCAGTACCTGCCCTCACTAATGCTCTCATACAATCAAATCCTCACAGCAATGTTCCAACCTCAGCACCTGACCTCACTAATGCTCTCTATCTGCTATCAAATCCTCACAGCAATGTTCCAACATCTTCCCAGAGGAGTAGAAGGGAAGACAGACACTACCATGAAACTGCTGCTCTGAAACTGTGGCTCTGCAGTCAGGTGGTAAAGGACTGTTGAATTTTAGAGTGGAACAGCAGTGTAAGCAAAAATACTCACACAGCAATGAGTAGATCTGTTAAAAACTCCCCACTGAAGAGTTAAAAGGTTCTGAATTATGAAAATCTGATAAAAACTACCATGCCAACGTCCACCAACTGAGAGCTACATGAACCCGACACGAACGTTTATAACCGTGATGGAATGGAACGAGAATGAGATCAGGTACCAGCTTTTATCAAACAGTCATTCGGAGAGGGTCAGGAGTAATTTCTTCTACAGAAAGATCTCCTGGCTGAATGAAAAGCAGAGAAATCTGAGAGCAGGCGGAGCAGCACGAGTCCCTTCATTCCTCTCAAGTGCTGATCTTGAACCTCATGCTTTCAGGAGAACATCAGATCCAGCACCAGAACTGCTCATCTGTATGTGCTCTTTTCCACCTTAACGTTTCTGAAAGGGGCTCCCCCATGGCCCACCTCCCCCGTCCAGCCAAGCGGGGGGAGGAGGAGGGTGGAGGGACACGGCTGACCCCACCACAGAGCACAGAGCCCAAATCTACAGGAGTTTATAAACCCAAATTAATTGGTTGTTCCAGCCGTAATTAGCTCACGCCACGCTTATTACTAATCTGCCGTTTGGAGCGCTGCCATCCCGGGCGCTGGCCTGCATCCAGAGCGCCGGTGTGGTGAAATCCAGAACCTCGGGAAATGTCCCGGCGCCAAACGGCAACACACCAAAAACACACCAGCACTTATTAAAGATCAGAGCCGGCCTGGGCCTCTCGGGCTCCGTCCAGTGAAAACATCTCCATCGAACTGCTCTGATTTACCAGCTAATTTAGCTCTCTCTCTCTCTATCTCTCTCTCTCTCTCTATCTCTCTCTCTCTTTCTCTGTCACTCTCTCTTTCTCCCTCTCTTTCCTCTCTCTCCCCCTCTCTCTCTCTATCATGCTCTCTCTCTTTTCCCTTCTCTCTCTGTCGCTCTCTCTCTCTTTCTAACCCCCTCCATTTCTCTCTCTCCCCCTCTCCATTTCTCTCTCTCTCTTCTCTCATTCTCTCTTCTCCCTCCTCTCTCTCTATCGCTCTCTCTCTCTCTTTCTTTCTCTCTCTCTCTCTCTCTCTCCCCCTCTCCATTTCTCTCTCTCTCTCTTCTCTCATTCTCTCTTCTCCCTCCTCTCT
>JBBPCZ010000042.1:27745816-27759086 GCA_037974445.1 Brycinus macrolepidotus
ATAAAGTGGCTTCTTTGTGCGTATTTGAATCTCCAACAACCTCTAATTCACATTCATCTAAGCCACAACCAGATCCTAGCACAAGAGCTGCACTCACCTTTTGCTGCAAAGAGTTTTACATTAGATGGGCTCTTCACACCAAGTTCCTCACAGGTCTGAAGTGAGAAAAAAATAAAACTTAAGCACAGTTCAATTAAGTAATAAAACAAACCCTGACTACTAGGGCTGGGTATCACTAAAGAATCAATTTCTCCCCAATTCCTAAAATAACTGAGACGACACCGAACCAAAATTCCCTACTGCTCCTATGTGGGAAGTTCCTGGTGTGCTGACCTCAGAGAAGATCTCCACCGAGGCCTCTGGGGCGGCGTTGAAGAAATGCAGCACGTTGCTGGGATGCTGGATGCGGTTCTTGGCTGCCTGCTCTGGGGAGGTGAAGCGGTTGTTTCGGCTGCCATGGAAGTCCTTGAAGCTGCTGGAGCCGTCCTCCAATTCATACGACTGGCCTGGCATGATGGCCTGCTGCTTAGACACACTGTGAGGAAGAGGAGAGAAAATTCTCAACACACAAACACACCCAGCATCTACTGGATCTTAGATTCCCCTTTTCACTAAGATTAGGGTTTTTCATGCAGTTAAACACGTTCTAGAAGAACATGCTTAAGGTCAGTGGCCCCCAACCTTTTTTGGGCCATAGACCAGTTGCACGTAAAACAATATTTCCATGGACCAGTATAGATACAACTAAAAACAAAGTGCATAAAAATACAAAGAAGTTCCCCAAAGACGTTTGTTTTTTTTTTACTCATTTTTGCTAGCTTGTGGGCTAAATTTTTGATGTACCATATCACGTGACCGAGATGAGTGTTTTTTCAAAATAAAAGATCTTTCAGACTCTGATAATCAATAAAATATTTTTTATTCTGTCTTTCTGTGCGGCCTGGTACCAAATGACTCACGGGCCGATACCGGTCCGCGGCCCGGTGGTTGGGGATCTCTGCTTTAGGTCATCTTTTTGTATGCCCATAGCAACATTATCTTAGAATTTTGATAGAAGTTGGACAGAACCACTGAATTTGACAACTGAATATGTAATATAAGGTGTAATGTTTGACTACTGAATTAATATGTAAATTTAGACATGCAGACACACTGTATTTACAGACATGGAAAGTCCACTTTTACTGTGCTGCTGTGTTTGATATTTGCCCATTTTTAATCAGTCTCTTCACTAACTATATTCATTTTAATGCAGATGTGTGTATTTGTTTGGAAATACGTTTGGAAATCTCATCTGGTTCTAACACCAGCGAGCTGAATTTTATTTGGTTTTTGTTACTTAAACACACTGCAACCATTCCCTCAGTCAGGTACAGTAAACCCCACTAATAAATCTTGCTCACATATGTTTCTTTAATTATTCAGCAAAAGAGAATGTGTCTTCCTTTTTTGCATGGAAAGGATTTAATTTAACTCATGAAGGACACGCAACTTTTAATTTGTAAGCAGGTTTTTGAGGAAGCAGCATCAGAACTAACCTAAAATGAGGTTTCCCTTATTTGTCAAATGGCTATACACTGTTAAATTAATAAACAAGCCTAAGAGTCAGTGTGTCAGAAAAAGCAGTGCTGCTCAAGTGCACACTTACCAGACATTAAGTTTCTGGTTGAAGAGGAAATGGTTGTTGAGATGGCAGATGGCCCGGTCGACTGCATAACAATCTCCCATCTCCACCATTGCAGCTCCTGGCTTACTCTTCATAAACTTCACCTGAAAGATCAAAAGGAGATTAGTTTATTCCAGTTAAGCCAGGTTTATGCACCCTTTTGGATCCCATCCTTCCCTGCTTACCCTCTCTACGTTTCCATAGAGACAGAAGATGTTGAAGACCCTGTCTGCATTTATTTTGGTGGGCTCCAGGCCGTAGACCATCATGACGGGAGACTCTGCATGGGCACTGTACTCCCCGGGAGGTGGAGGGGGAGCGCCGTACTGACCACTGTAGCGCTGGCTCCCGCCGCGCCTCGGGCCCATGGATGGACCCATACGCCTGCTCTCGTAACCGCCGTATCCGTCGTCCTGGTATCCATGGTAACCACCTGAGTGATTAAAAACAAAGCAAGAAACAGACATTAACCAGAAGGCTGCAATTTTTCCCCCCAGATTTCATTTTAGTTCTGAGTGACTCAACACAGCACCGTCTTACTGCCACTGTGGATCTAAGCACCCAAAACAATTAACAACCAGTCACTCCCCATTTCTTTCTTTTTTCTTTTTTTTTTCTCTTTTGGTGTCTGAAGGTGTCCGCCACGAGCCTTACCGTACTCTGGAGGGTGGTCTCCCAGCAGAGCCGGCTGCCTCCGGCGCTTGTTGGGGTTGGCAATCAAATCTGAGAGGCAAGAGAGGGAGGAAGGCCAAGAAAAGGGGGAAAAAAAGGGGAACAATACAGAGAGAGAATGAAAGAGAGAGAGAGAGAGCGTGGAAGATGAATTTGCTGAGACGAAGCAGGATAGGAGTGTATTTCTGTGTATAATTTCACAAATTTAGTGAGGTGAGCTTAAAAGAAATGGACAGGAAAGAGAAGGGGGCATAAATAAATAAATAAATAAATAAATAAATAAATGACTGACTAGAGGCTTTTAGAGATGGCACTGATCCAATACCAGGTATCAGCATCGGGCCAAGCAAATTTGATCCTGTAAAATCCTTTATAAATAGCGCACACACTCACATTGTGACGTGGGGCGATGGAGTGTTTGAGGAAGACACTTTTGCATGGTCATCTAATAGTGGAGCAATTTAAAAAAACAAAAAAATAAAAAAAAAATTCAATTGGTATACTCAATATCGGCATCACGAAAAAAAAGCGGTACCATGCCATCTCTAACACTACATTTTTGAATGTGGGGAAAAAAAGGATGCAATGGAGGCATGAGTGCGGGCAGAGTACTAACAACTCGCAAAAAGAACTATCTGTGCCAATTATTTATTTATTCATTCTGCATATGGTTAACTGAGAGGGGAAAACAAGAAAAAAGGCCTGATGCACACACCTTGATCGTCCCCATTGCCATCAGCGTCTGCACCTGTTCAGGTACACATATTGCAAACAATCAAATCCCAAACTAGTTTTGGTGCATTCGTTTCAACGCACACATCGACAGGCTGCTACTGAACATGAACTGGTGCACTGTGACTGAGCACAGAAGCACAAGAAGTGGCTAAACTGAGTCTCCGAGCATTAATGAAAGGGGGAGTTCCATCAAGTTTTCAAAATTTCCCCATAATTCAGTAATTGAGGTGCAAATCATTGAAGAGACTCTGATTTCTTTACAGTGGAGGTGAATGGAACCAGACGTCTCCAACACAAATACAGCCGTTTTATTCACCATCGACCCCCACGTGTCTGAGTGTTTATATGGATGTTGATGACGGTAAAATAGTGGAAAATCTGAACAAAATCACTTTTCTTTGGGGACTACTTTGCTCCACGATGCCCCGTATGTATCCCTCCACCATGAATGCGTTTAGTTTTAGGACCAAAAGCCTCTTAAAAATTCTCGTTAGAACAACGTCTCAGGCGTTAGGCAGCGCAACCATAACCATTTAATTTAATAACTTTGTGAGGGAGCTTTTACAAGCAAACGTCTGGTTCCATTCACCTTCACTGTGAACAGTTCTGACACAGTGAGGTTCTCCAGAACAGAGTGTTTCACACCAAACCCAAAATGAACCTCCTCTGTTCACACATTTAATGCTGAATTATGGAGGGGGGTTTGTGGAAATTCTTTTGTCTAATGAAAAGAGCTCCACATTGCAGTACAGCAACAGGAGACTGATGGGTCCACTGGATGAATATTCACTCTTTGGGAGGGGAACAAAAGCAAGTTAGTCACAACATTTTTTTTTTTGTCAGAGAACCTCTTGAAACAAAACAAAAATGAAAAACAAACAAACGAAAAACCCAAAACACATGAGAGCATCACTCCAAGACAACATAAGCTTGGGGTTACTTACAGCCAAAACTCAAGTTGGGGGTGGGGGGGTAGAGGGTGAGGCAGGTGCTGTAAATTAGCCACCTCTTCGTCTCTGCCACTTTAACACATTTCTCCATTTTTCTCCAAACTGCTCAGTTTCACAGCCCCTCTGCCCGAGATTAAAGCTCCGCTGTGGTCCTTGTGCTCCGTATGCTCATTTGAATACATTGTTCTTCATCGCGTGTGGGCTGCATTGTCTTTTTGCACATTTTCAGACAGTTCCCATTAGAGACAATGCCAAACCTGCATCATATTGGAAGGCGTTACAAAGTAGTCATGGGACTTAAAAAAAAAAAAAAAAAAGATCAGTCACACATTTTAGGAGAAGCAGGGCGGGCCTACGGGCAAGGAGGTGGTATGTTGGAAGATCAGTAAAGGTGGGGCTATATTCCGGAACACACTTCAGTATGGCGTGTCTGTCTGCATGTCAGTGCATCTTCCTCACCACAGGGCTCTAAAGTGGCATGTGAGCATGTTTTTGTGTCGATCAGCAGGAGACTGTGAGGAAGAGGGGGGGAAAGGGTTCGACCAAAGACAGGCAGGGCTCAGAGAAGGTTGTGTGTCTGGACATCATCTGTCTGGTGTGAATGCACTGTGTTTTTTTTAATCCCCCCTGAAGAGATTCCCATCAGCAGTGAAGTGGTGCTGTGTCACAGTGGCGTGTGTCTTGCTCTTGGGAAGTGTGTCGCGGTGGCGTCTTCGTGGCGGCTGGTTCAGTAGGAGGATCAGTGTGGTGTTGTATGGTCAGATGTGGGGTGTCAGAATGTCTGAAGCAGGGTAGCTGCTTTCCTTCTGCGTGGAAAAAGCTCAGTGCTCTTGCAGGTGTAGGACCGGTGGTGGCTGAAACGAACTGTGTTGCTGAAATGTCTTCAATGCGAGTATGAAAACTGTTCTCCAGTGTCCAGGTGTGTTCTGTTGTAGCGGCTGATGTTCTGAGGCAGTTTCTGTGCTTTTTGTTTTAAAAGGGGAAATGCTGAGTGTGGATGCTGAGGAGCAACTGGCCACGATCAGGCAACATGGACCACTTTTACTGGAAACTGATACCGTTAAGAAGATACCAGACATGAGCAATTCCTCATGCGGGAGAAGACAAACATTAAAAGAGGGAAGCAGAAGAGACTCTGTCCCTGAACGACAGGCACCCGGTGGTCCAGTTGCTCCTGATATCCTTGCTTTGTGGAGAGAGGGAGCTCAAATGTTATTTCACAAACCGAGGACGTCTCATGAACAGTGCCACAGTGCCACTACTCTTCAGAGCAGGACATGAGTCTCCGCAGGGAAGGTGAAGGTAAGTGACACTGCTCCTGGACGTCCAGCACGGCCCTTTCCCACCCGCTTATCTGTTCCCCACAGTGGCAGTAAGGGTGCTGAGTAGTGTCAGAAAACATGGATGTTTGCTCACTGTACCTTGGCTGCTCAGGTTTGGATTAGTGTAGTCCCACGTGTCCTGATCGTTCTTGAACACATTGAGGCGTGTTGGCTGATGGGAGGGGGGGAAAAAAAAAAGAAAAAAAAAAAAGAATCATTTCAATCCAATCTATACCAAGTGGGCATTGTATATTATGGGTGAACACAATTTTCAATTCAGATAGACAAGATGTGATTCTATTTTATATATTTTATGTCTTAACCCTTCAGCAAGGAGTTTTATCAATTCTTCCTTTTGGCGTGTGTGTTTTTTGCTAAAGCATTGGCATTCCACATTACAATTCAAAAATCCATAACTGTGTTCTGAATAGTTCTTGTATTTGCTCCGGTTGCGCCATCTGACTGCAGAGCAACAGTTTTAGGACGGTGTGCATATAGACAGCAACTGTCTGACGTCTCTTTGATGTTGTATCTATTCTACAAAACGATGTTAATGTTATAAACATCTTGTCAGTAACACGATGTTCGCCTCAAGGCTGGTGTAACTCGTTCGACAGGAGGATCATGCTTGTTGTACAACAGCACAAGCTATGGTTGCTATGGTTACAGTGCCATTGTAGTGATGAATATGAGAGAGCATAAACACTCAATAAAGACGGTTCATAACGGCATGTAACCAAAACAGCAGCTCTGTAGGGTTGTTTGCCAGTGTTGTTTTGATGTGTGTCAAGTGGTTCAATTGTGTAAAATGTAATGATTTGTTTTACAGCGTCAGACAGAGTGTGTGTTTCTTGGTTGTGTGTGTTGTACTCTTGAGTGTCCTGCACGGCACTCACTCCTTCTGTCAGTTGGTGCGTCAGATGTTGGGACGCAGCCCTAGTTTAGTGTGGTTTAGTTATTGATGGGCTGCCAGATGTATAAAAGTATAAAAATAAAACGCTGAGTGTAAAGATGAGGGCATATCAACTGTAATCCTGAATCTCCATTAACCTGCACTGTTGATCAGGAGTTAGAAGTGTTAGAATGTTCGGTATCGAATGTTCCAGATCCTGCTGGTGTGACAGTACACTTTACCGAAAAGTAGTCAGGCAGCGCAACAGTGTCATGCTACCTGTTAAAGGGTTAAAACGCTCCGGATTCTACAGAGCTCTAGTTCCATTCTACATAGACAGATCTGGGACTCAAATTTCTAGAACAGAACTTTTTCGGGGCTGTACGTGAACAAACGTCAAATATCACAACCCCTAGAAATTATAAGCTCTGCAGGAAAAGGCGCAGTCATTTGAACATAGGTACGCCCAACGCATAATTCTTGCCTACTTTACTCTGATAAAATATTTTTTATTTCTTTGCATCTAATTTAGTTAAAATACGCCTGAACCCCACTTACCTTTGCGTACTCAATCTTGAGCGTGCAGCAGCCTGAGTAAATATCAGCACCATTGAGAGAGGCCTTGGCCCTCTGAGCACTCTGGACTGAATCAAACGTAGAGATAGTTAAGGAAAAAGGAACTGGGCTGAAAATGAACAGGCACAGATACATACAGCAAGACGTTTTAGCCATTTAAAATCTAACATTCAACTTTGACATAGAAATTATATTTTGGCGCATGTCAGTTCTTACTTCAAAGAATTTGTGGCTTTTATTACTTAATTACTAATGTGGATTCAAGTTTAACATGTTAAATGTTCCCAAGTAACAATAATACAGAGGTGTTAAAAAGCATGAAATGAACTAAAAAGCCTTTTACTTGCACCAATATTTTTGGTTCAAATACCCTAATACTACCACTATAAGACCCTTCACAAGAATTTTCCTGTGCTAAACTTTCATGCACTCCGGTTTACAGAGACACAAGATGTTTTCACCACACATCTGCTCCTCTGAAGCAGAATCAAGCAGTAAAGGATATTCCACCATGGCCTGGACACCATTTTTTCTGAAGATGACAATTCTTTGAACTGGACCACAGTTGTTGCAAATGGTATAAAGCACGTCCTGCAGCATAAAAACGGAACATGTTTAACCACAGGTATGAAGGTTCATCAGACAGACACAGGAGGAGAAATGAGAGAGTGTGGCAAAGCTCTAGTGGGCATTACCGTGGTGATGGGGTAAATAGGATTCATGATTGTGAAAAGCAAAACATTATTAACACTGCGTGAGTCATCGGGATCGCCGGGCCGGGATATCTTCTGACTGGTTGAGTAATTCACAAATGCAGGGTTTCCAGCGATATAGATCTGGTTGTCGTTGGCGTAAGTCACAGCATTGCAAGAACCACTCATGTCCTCATATTCCACCAGGGCTTGGCGCTTTTTGGGCATCAGCACTACATAACTGTAGCAATAGAAAACAACAGTCCCTCAAAAGTCATGTATAAAACACTAACAAGGTGGTTCCAGGTTGAAGCATATGTGTTACCTAATGGTTCCAAACTCCTGCAGGGCTTCCACGAGGTCTGCTTCCAAAACACCGTCCACCAGCCCTCTTACATGCACCACAAGGGATGGAAGTGGCTTGTGAGGGTCATCATAGCCCTCCTGCAAAACAGAAATTTTCAATTATAGTCAATAATTAAAAACAGACCTTTGTTTGCCTTGTTGGTTTGAGTCCTGGGTCAGATTAAACACATTTCATCACTTGAAAGACAATTCTCCTCCTTCCTGTAAGTTTATATCAAAATGTAACGGCTATCGCCCTGCCTCTAAAACGTCTTCTAATTTCTTTTAATGATGTCACTGTACACCAGTGGGCAGAGCAAACTCATTTGAACCAATTCTATCAGGTTTCACCTCCCCCACCTTCACCTATCACGAAGGCTCAGCTACCTGAGACCCTCCCTGATACTGTTTTTCATTCACAGGTACATCTCAGGTTTTGCTCTCATGCTGAATAATGAGTTTGTCAGTTTTGCTCAATTATATTGTTAAAGTCAAGAGAACACCACATCGGAAGCATATGCTGCCTCCAAATGCTCGGTTTTTGCAAAACATCTATAAATACGCTGCGTTGTGACAACCTGTAAAGTGTCCATTTTATCATAAGTGAACACACCACAGCACTAGTGTGAACAGCAAGAAATGCATTTAACCCATTCACCCAACTGAAGCAGCAGCCAGCCAGGAACACAACGCTTTGGGAGCAGTGTGTGGGGACGGTACCTCGGTGGTGCCACTAGCAGTCCTGGGATTCGAAGCCATGACTTTCTGATTGCAGGGGTAACTCCCTAACCACTAGACCACCAGCTGCCCCTCGGGTGCCCAGGACCCTGTCGCTGGTTCTCCTTCCTTGGAGCACTTTTGGTAGGTTCTGACCACAACCTTCAGCGTGGTCAGTGTTTGACCAACACTAATTTCTGTAAATGCATTTTTTTTATACAAATCCACTATACCATCAACTGTCCCTATAAACACTCAGACACGTGGAGCTTCATTGGGGTTCAGTAGTGAATACATAAGTTGTATTCACCACCACTGTAAAGAAACACTAATCTCTACAATACAAAAGTGAATTTCCATTATTGTGATCCTTTGAGCTAAAAACAACTAAAAAGACTAACATAGCTGTCCTGCAAGGTGGCAAAATAAAACAACATGGGTTTACTGGTTAATGCATGGGATTTCTGTTCAAGTCTACTGATCAGTAATGAACAATAAGGCCTCGTTTTGTCATTAGTTTTGATTTTTCATCAGTGAATTTATAGAACAGGCCTGCTAACGGCTAATTCATTCATCTCCAGGCTTCGTAGCTGAAAGGTAACTGGCTAAAACGTCAATAAAAGTCCATTTATGCACGTTTTGTGACTTTAATGCGATGCATTCGGTCTCGGTTTGTAATTTAAGTGTAAAAAAAATCAGCTCGTTTTCGGTCAAGCGAAACAAAGAAAGCTAATGCTAAAGCTAATGCTAACAGCCCGCCGGGGAGAGTGAAGCGGGTCCAGCTAGCCGACGTGCTAACGGCCGTTTTTAGCCAAAATAAACGACTGGAGAGACTCAGAAACGTCTCCTCCGGGTAAATAAGAATCTTACGCTCGCCATCCCTCCGTCATTGTCGGTTTTCTGGCGCTTGGTGGCCCGACCGCCCTCGCTGTAGTAACGCGCCGCCTGCGTGGCCATGATGTCCCGTTAGCTTCTGCTCTCACTGAAAATGGACGGAATATACCAGACCGCCTTATCCCGCCCACCGCGGGCTCCCGCTGGAGGACACGGTCGACTCGGACAGCCAATAGCTGGCGTCCAACGCCCCCGGACGCTCCCTGATTGGCTGCTGAAAATGTCACAAAACTAAAATTTGAATATAATGTTCATTGTAGTACAGTTTAAAACACTCACTATATAAATACACACTATACTAACACGCACTATGCACTAAGTTCTTAAAATTACAGAATTGAATTAAAGTCGAAGTTTTGCTAAAAATTGCGCTAAACTAAAATTTGAATATGTTGATTAAAGTACACCATATTAACATACAAGCCGTCTAAACAAAAATATAAATAACGTAAATAATAATTAATAGTTCTTACAATTACAGAAATGAGTATTAGTCAAAGTTTTGCTGAAAACTGCACTAAACCAAAATTTGAGTGTAATTTTAGTACACTATACTAACAAATGCCACCTAAACAACACAAATGTAAATAATATAAAAATAATAAAGTATATAGAATAACAGCAATGAGTATTAGTCAAAGTCAAAGTTCTGCTGAAAATTGCAAAACTAAAATTTTAATATAATTGATCTATCAGAAAAGCCCACCTTCTTCCATCACTCCATGGTCCAGTTCTGATGTCCAACGTACCGTGAGTTTTGGTGGTGGACAGGGGTCACCACGGGCACTCTGACCGGTCTGCAGCCCCATACGCAGCAAGAGGACCCAGGACCACCCACACATCACAGTTTGGTTCTTCTCAAAGCGTCTCAGATCCTCTCGCTCGTCCATTTTTCTGCTTCCATCATCAACTTCAAGAACTTCACTGCCTAATATAGTATACCCTCCTCGACAGGAAACACTGGAACCAGACCATCAGTGTTCTTCACTTCACCTGCAGTGGCTTTAATGTTCCAGCTGATCAGTGTATATTATGAATGTATTCAGAATATTATTATTTGAACAGGTTCAGAACTGATGCCTGATGGTATTAGTCAATTCAGTGGCATACCAATTTCCTTACAGTGCAGGTGAATGGAACCAGACGTCTCCAACACAAATACAGCCGTTCTATTCGCCATCTACCCCCAGGTGAAGCTGCACGTGTCTCTGAGTGTTTATATGGATGTTGATGATGGTAAAACAGTGAATCTGAACTAAATCACTTTTCTTTGGGGACTTTTTGACTTCACAACACCCTGCATGTATCCCTCCACCATGAATGGATTTGATTTTAGGACCAAAAGCTTCACAAAACACTGGTAGAACATGTCAGGTGGTGCAACCATAACCATTTGATGGAATAACTTTCCTTAAGGTAGCTTTTAGAGGTTTAAGACGTCTGGTTCCATTCATCTCCACTGTGAACAGTTTAGACTCAGTGAGTTTCTCCAGAACGGAGTGTTTCACACCAAACCCACACTGTTCACATCATAAACGCTGTATTATATACTTAATTCCCTCTGAACAGTTGAGCTTAATGTTGAAAGTGAATGACTTTGGTGGAAGGTTAAGAACTAACTGTGAAAATGACTTTAACAGTAGCAGTTTATTTAGGTTCATTGAGCTAATGTGTACTTTATCAAAGTTGTAATCCAAATTTCTGGTCAAATGTAATTATTTAACATTACTAAACAAACAAATCTCCTGGATTGATAACACTGTTGTAACTAATGGTTTGAGACCAAGTCTACATTCATCACTATCATTATGCTTTATTGGAAATTGCCAAATTGTGCATAATGAGACATGCATGTCACATGTCACCACATTTTATATTCATAATGGTTTACATGTTTTTAAGCAAAGCAGTTCCACTTCTTGTAGTTTGAGACCCTCCTGCACATTTATTCGTTCACCAAGATCCTTCATGTCATGCCATGAACTCTTTATTTGTTTCTCAATCATTTCCAGTGTACATCTACAAACCAATCGGGGGAAGGGGGGGGGGGGGTAAAAAAGGGAAAAACAACAAAAACAGCCCTTTTAAACCTGCTATCATTTCCTTCCAATTACGATATATAAGAAACAAAAATACAAAAATGCAGAATTAAAGGGCAAAAAAAGAAACTGGTACTGAACTATCATTTATAGTTTAAAGACATTAAGGTAAACACAAACGAAAGAGAAAAAATCACAAAAGCTGAAGTCAGCTTTCTACTCGCCAGCTTCTTATTCGAATTTTCCATTCCATCTTAAATGGTGCATTCAATTACATGTGCCGTTTGAGGTGGAATGGAAAATTAGAATAAAAAGCTGGAAAATAAGGAGCTCATTTCAGCTTCATACATGACACAAGGTGGAGCTCGATGTGGGGAGGAAAACTAGGCAAGACAAGAGGATAAGGAAGGTAAAGTGATTTTGGTTAGGGGTTCTTCTCCAGACGCTCTTCTCCAGGGGTGGGGCTGTTTTTCTGGCTGGGGGACCTGGAGCGGCTGGAACAGACAGAGAGAGAGAGTCATTGTGGAGAACGCGTATTCGACAAAGAGCCACAGACGTTCAAGAATCGCAGCTCCGCCCCTGACCACCTCTTGGTGAACTGCCTGACGACTGTGAACAGTTCTGGTTCCCCCTCGACTCTCTCTCACGGTGAAAAACAGCCTAAGAAATTAATTTGCATTTTGCATGTTTCCGAAAGGCTCTGCATCATTTATATTTCTTTCAAATCAATTTATTATTTTTCCTTATTTAAAAACAACTCAAATAATTAGCTAAATAATTAGTAGATTTCTCGATTACTAATATAAATCAATAGTGACAGCCCTAATTCTGATAATACCACAAACCTTATAGACTGTTTCCAGAAACTTAAAGGGCCCATTTCATGAAAAAAATCATTTTAATGTAATAGTAAACTTTCATTTAAACTATAAATATATATAAAACAGCCTGCTTTGCATGAACTGTTTTGTGATGTCACAATAATGCATTTACCTACATATCTATTCAGCCTACATTCATATGTTTCAGGCTGGGCTGCTCCCAATAGAGACCAGCCAATCAAAACAGAGCTCATTTACATATCAGGACATATATGCACCTACTTGGCCTACACCTTGGCCTTCATGCACAGAAGTTATAGGGAGTGTTTCAGGCTAGGCTGGTTTTAGAATGACGCTCAATACAGGGCAGCCAATCAGAACAGAGCTCATTTACATATGTCAGTGTCACAAAAATCTTAAAGGCTAAAGAGAGGTTAGAAAATGGTGATTGTGACTGTTCTGGTGCATAAAACCACACAAATGCCATAAATGGACCTAAAATAAAAAAAAGAACAATGCAAGATATGGGCCCTTTAAGACGTCTAACACACAGAGTATATTTTTAACTACTGAATGTGAAATCAGCGGAGGAGCTGAGAGCAAGTACCAAAACCACAGAATTAAGAAGACGACTCGCTTCAGGCAAGTCTGAGCTTGCAGGCTGCTGCTGACCATGGCTTCATCACATGACAAGACATTAGCAGCTCAGAACCCAAGAGCTCTGTTCTCATACGTATCAGACCCATCTACACTATGACCCCTCACTCTCTCCTTTAACAGAACCACCAGGAACATATCCTCACACTACGGCAGTCCGGTTCCTACTTTCATGTGAGAAAAACCCAAAGAAGGCCTATAAACCAGGGTTAGATAACAACACACACACACACACACACACACACACACACACACACACACACACACACACACACACACACACACACACACA
>JBBPCZ010000042.1:27764577-27777091 GCA_037974445.1 Brycinus macrolepidotus
TCTGGGTGGGTAGGGTGGTCCTCCCTCTCCCCCATCACTCAGTATAACTGTCCTCTCTCTCTCTGGGTGGGTAAGGTCGTCCTCCCTCTCCCCCATCACTCAGTATAACTGTCCTCTCTCTCAGATCTATTCTTTTAGGGCCCTGAAGCTGGTCATTTGTTTAAAATGTGTACATTTATTCAGTAGTATGAATCAGTGCTGATAGGTGAGAAAATGAATCTTTACTCTTGTAATCTCTTAACAAATCTTCATCCAGGCTTCATCCAGAGTCGTCCTCACAGGCCTCTCTGAGTTCAGGGAAGATTTGCCTTTTTCTATGGCTCACAAGCGCCGCCGTGTGGCCACTGTTAGTCCCTGCAGCCATCACTTTTTTGTGTACCATCTCCACTCTGATGGTTGAGTTTTATTCCCCCCCCCAAAAAAAAATAACTCACACGGGAACAAAGGCTAAGCAGATGGCTTGGCAACATGATGAGTGAGGCGCGCGCGTGTGTGTGTATGTGGAGTGTATGTGTGTGTGTGTGGTCCATCTTGGCCTGCTCTCGCTGGGCGTGACTGGGTTGTCCAGTCATTATTGAGTGGAAAGAGATGAACACAACATGATTCTGGGTTTAAGCGGTGCTGCAAGTGGAACAATTTTCATAAAGACGTGTGTAAACTGATTTCTGATTGTTTGGAAAATGGACCTGCGCTTCCCATAAGCACTTCTGACCGTCAGGAAACTGCGTGGGGTTTTTCCCAGAAGTCTAGACAGAAAAATAGACACGGTCACTTTGGCTTTTCTGCGGCTGATTCCAAAACAGTTTTTTTTTCAGCTTAAAGTGTATTTTCTTCTTTAAAACCAGAGGGTACATTTATAAACCTCCACATGATATTAAAAGTCTTATATTGAACATCCGGTAAAGTGAAAAAACAAAACAAAAACAAAAACAAAAAAAAAACCCAAGAGAAATGACTAAATGACTATGAGTAATATGACTAAAGTTCCACTGATTGGACCTTTCTGGGCGTGGCCTAATATTCTGATAAGCACGGATGACTGACAGGCCCTGGGGCCTAAACTGCCAGGCTGGTGAAGCAGAAATAAACAAAAGGGAAACAATCTTAAAAATGAGCCAGAACGATTCTATTAAGCAGGAAAATCAGCCAGTGGGGTAAAAGCAGTGTTTATTGAGTGAGATTTACTGGAATCAGCAAAATAAGCAGAAATTGTAGCAGAAATATGCGGATATTTATTGCATTCTGCAAATAAAAAACTAAACAAAACAAAACCTCAGCAACAGAAAGCTCATGTCAAAGCAGTCATGGCTTGTTTTCCTCTGATCCCGATATTTTTGCTTATTTCAGCAAGTCTTACTCGGTAGATTTTTTTTATTATCTAATGAAATAATTATTTGCAGTGCAGTTTACATCGAACTTTTGCAAAATATGTCAGGTAATTACTGGACACTGGAAAGTTATTCAGACAAAAACAAAAAGATTTTAAAAATCTTAGTAACTCACAAAAACTGAAGAAAATACATTGAAAACGAGACAGGAATCATTGTATAAAGGGAAAAAAAAATCTGGCCAGCATTTACTGGGTGAGATTTACTGAAATAAACAATATGATTTAGAGTTTGAGACTGTGATCAATAATCACATTCATGGACTCTTATTATATGAATCGGTTTCTCTCCAAGTGTCTTGGTGAGACTTTACAACTGTAACCTGAAACTCAGCTTGAGGAAGAAGTGGAACATTTAGAGTATTTTTCTTGCTAGTTTTAAAATGTTCGGAGAATATTTCAAGCAATATCACTCATTAAATGATGCTTTACCTTGTCAGTAGATTTGTTATGCACCTGTTACAAAAACGAATGTGTTTTATCTATGTAAATCTCTCAATAAAAAGCTGATATAAAAAAGAAATATTGCTCAGTAAATGGTCATTTTGCCTGAACGGTAGATATTTTGCCTTAAAAATGTAGTTTTTTGCTTATTTTTTCCTAGTTTTTGTGAATGGCGCTGTGCCATCTCTATTAACATCCAATAAAAAGCAGCTGTGTCTGATTCCAGCGAGGCTTCGGCCTCAACGTCGGCCCGGATGTTGAGGCATCAGGCCAGCTAACCTTCTCCAAACGCTCAAAAACAGCAAAGCCACCACCAGGTCTTTATAGCATGTTCCTCCCCATCGACCCTTACTTTCTTCTACATTTGCCTGTTACTCACTTAATATTTTCTAAAAATACACTCAGTACTCTTTGCTAAGAAATACATTTACAGTGTGTTCACTATTAGATTTCACCATCACCACACAACCAGTTAATAGGAGGTCAGACATGCACTGTTACAGATTCTTTCATCTTATAAAGGAAACTTGTTTTATTTGACATATTTTCATTTATAGTTGTTCACTCAACAACTTTCCAGTGTTTAACAAGAAAAAAAATCTGAAGTTTATGAAATAAATGAATAAGTAGTAAAAACCTGTGACATGCAAAAACTTTTGACTGGTTGTGTATTTGATGCTTTTTGGGGGTGTTTATGGTTGGGGGTTGTTCACGAGTGCCAGCGACAGGTGGGTGAAGAGTGGAGTCGGGTGGAAGGGCAGAAGGATCGAGGGAAGGCATGGAGAAATGGAGAAAGACAGAGAGATTAATCCGTCATGTGGAGGATGGGGGATGAAAAAAGAGGGACTATGAGCAGAAGAAGATGTTGTATATTTGACTGCGGAAGAATGCGAGCCACTCTCGGAATTCGGTGAGGCTCTTTGTAGGGATTTATTTTAATCCCGGCACATAAATCACAACCGAACGCATCAAAGAAGGCCTTCTGGACAGTGAGATTCTTTTGTGGGGCAAAATGTGGAAATATTTGCATGTTTGCACGGATTATTGGGGATGAGTTCGGTTGTTCATGCTTTTACCACCTCCTGACTTGATTATTATCCTTATATGTGGGTTTAGGAAACAGGTTCTAGGAAAAGGAACTGCTGGCTTCTCTCCACTGGTTGCCACTGAGACTTAGAATAGATTTAAACATTTTGTTGTCTTTAAAGCTCCACAGTGTATGACATCCTTCACCTCCTGCTCTGCAGCAAGATCTAAAGAAGGTCCTCCAGTAAACTGCTCCTTGTGGTCACAAGATCAGGAACGAAGTCTCGGTTCCAGCCTCCAGACTTTGGAAGGTCTGCCTCTTGATATCGGCTCTCCCTACGTTGACATTTTTAAATCTTGTCTAAAGACTAATTTGTTTTTTGTTGCCCGTGAGTGTTTTTAACCTTGTTTTCTTTCTTCTGTTGCTTTAAAATGTGCTTAATAAATAAACTGACTTAAATTCAATCTTTGGAACCATCCCATCTCATATCAGGTCTTCTCTCTCCATTGACATTTTGAAATCTTGTATAAAGATTTATTTTCTTTTTCCTTCAAGTTTTTTGTATACATTCTTGCATTTTGGGTCAATCTCTGTTGTTTCAAAAAGTCCTTTATAAATAAACTGACTTGACTTGCATTTCCCTGGACTCGGGGGGTCGCAGGGAGTCGCCATGTGTCCCTCTGGATTCACTGGTGTGTTTTGAATTCTGAGCCCCAGGACGTTTCACCTGGACCACCGCCCCAATGCTGGACAGCAAGATCTGCTGATGTGTGAATGTTGCCTAGATGGATGGAGCCCTGTTCCATCTCCGCTGGCACGGATGAAAAGGAGCGGGATGATGAAGCGTCCAGGCGTCCCACCAGCCAGACTAAATCATCAGTGAACTCAGGCACGCCGAGAGCATTGCACAGGCTTCGCACAAACATTTTTCCTTTGAGCATCGGAATCTCTGTCTACGTCAGGCCTTAATTCTGTCGGCCGGGGGTGGGGGGGTGTCGGGGGGAGGGGGGGTATCTCTAATCGGATTGCATGGATACCTCGGCTCTGAGCTGGGTTCTCTTGGGAAAGCGGAGCAGCACCACATCTAATCCCATCTGATACCATTCCCCCAAAGTGAAAGATGGAATTCCAAGAAGTCTGGGCTCGGTTCTCGCCGGTTACTCTCATACGGAAAGGGCCGAAATATAATGTGAAGGTTTTATTCCTGATACACACACACAAACACACACTCTGACCTTAACGGCATACAGCCCTTCCCCGCAGACGTGCCGTCATTCCGCAGGCATGGCAGAATGGACAGGGATCTTCTCAAAGGTTTCCAGGCGACACGCGGCTCACATCCACCTGAAAGCAATTTTGCTGAACATCTACACTGCATCCTTTTCCTGTTTAATCTCTTTCCGTAATTTCATCTGTCAGCTGTTTACGTGACCCGGAATATCGTTGCGGGATTGTTGACTAGCAGGTGCCTCGAGGCACTAATAGTTCATAATGATGCCGTTTGGGGGGACAAACGCCACACAATGTGGACTTTGGCCAACCCCTCTTCAATTACCCCAGTCATATTTGTGTGATGTGAAAATGTGGAAACAGAACAGATGTGGCCTTGTTTAATATCAATACAAGTTAATGGCATTACAAACAGCTGTCAGAGTTATTTCAAACAACAAATCCCTCTAAAATCAAGTCGCAGGTGCATTTAGAGGAGGTTCGAGTGACTCGATTTTCATTGTTTTCAGTTCATAAATGTGAGAAAAATTAGCTCGCATATCTGGCAAGTCATGCTTTGATCGATTGTGAGTGATGCTCATATTATGACCTCTGGTCAATTTTGATGTAGATTAATGCAGCTAATTGATCTTTTCTTGAATGACCAGAAATTGGAGTAGATGGGACTGGAAAAAATATGGAATTAAGGGTCACAAAGTCATCATCAGCAAGAATGTGAACACTCTGGCTCCATTTGTCAGGCTCAGAAGAACGTTGATGGACACGTCCTGAAGCAAAGCATCCTGAAACCTGCTTGTCGTTTGGGTCAGAATCGCACCTGATGTGATCGAAGAGGCTGCGGACAGGAGCCTCTCGTGTTTCGCGAGAACCTGAGGGTGATCTAATTTGTTTTATTCCCCATTCTTTACGTGCCGTGTCTGAGAGGGAGTGTTCCCGGCTCTGCCTCTGACAGCTGCAGCTGTGCAAACATCTGCACTAATAAGTCTTCTTAAGAGTCAGGGGGAAAAAAACAAGAGGGTCATCTATTAGGGAGCGTGAGCTGCGAGTCATTTTTAAAAAGGTGTCTCTTGCCCCTCATGCATTTGGGGTGGGTCTCTGCCGCATCCTCCGCCCACTGCAAAGTTCTCTGGCCCTCAGTGTGCATTTCTGAACTCCCCGTTGCTTTGCTTGGCACGACCCGCTCCTGAAGACCGTTATCGGCCCTTAAAGCAACAGTGTCAGAGATGTGGGAAAATTCCCGAGATGCATGAGCGCCGAGGGACCGTCACGCCTCTTATCTGATAGAAACGTCGGCAGACGTTGCCTCACACGATGATTTCAGAGACGCTCATACCCTCTCCAGCTGTTCAAAGCGCACACTTATCAAGCTTTGTGACACCTAACAAGGTGTGTTAGATGTTCTTTTCCACTCCTCCGGCCGTACAGGCCAGAAAATAACAGGCCTTGACTCTCTGAGCCTTTCATCAAGATTGATTAGGCCTTTGTAGCGGTTATTATAACACTCTGCGAATGATGTGCATCTCCAAACCAGCGCGAAGCTTTGGATTTGTTATGATTTTAGCACTGCTCCACGCAGCCGCCTTCAGGGATTTTCGCGTATTTTTCCAGCATGCTTTACTAGAACCAGCCACTCTGTTCTCACAGCAAACTCCACCGTCTCAGAGGGTTTAATGGGAGTAAAAGCTGATTAGAACAAATGAACGAGAGGAAACATGAGCCCTGAAAATCCAAATACCGATTCTTTACGCATGACGATAATCATCAGATGTGCAAGGTGCGATGGCTTCTCTTCTTGCAGGCCAAGGGAAAAATTTTGTTGCTTGCAACAGTCTTTTTTTTGTCTGATCAAAAATAAATCATCTTCTTATTTAGTGATTAAGGAAATCTGACTTGTTTATCCTAAATCCCCCACCCCCAACACATTTAGGAGAAATAGGGAGCAAAAGAAAAACTCAACTTAGACAGAAGTTCTTCTACTGTTGTCATTTGCTTCTTAGTTTTCCTCTCTTTAACAACCTTATGGATATCTCAAAACGGACTTAGTTAAAACTTGAATTTGATCACTAAGACAGACTCATTTATAAGAAAACTGAATTTTCTTTTGATATGTTATCTGAAGATCTGATTATGCGTACCCTGTTGTGGGCTGGCGCCCCGCCCAGGGTGAGTCCCTGCCTCGTGCCCGTTGGCCCCGGGATAGGCTCCGGGTACCCGCGACCCTAGTAAGTATTAAGCAGTTACAGAAAATGAATGAATGAAATTGGGATCGGGCAGAGATTAGAGGAAGACTCTTTCTCAGGATCTGAATTTAAGAAGTGTGAGAGAATGGTCAGAATTCCATACTGATGTTAAACTGAGCTCAGTTATGTGTAGGAGAAACAGGCTGGATAAATGAGAGATTTTATTTGGAATTCTCCTTACCCCTGTTGCTTTTTTTGCTGTTTGAAGGCACCACACACGGGCTGATTGTTCCTCACCTCGCCCGAGAGCGACTGAAGACATGCCAAAATGAAATGGGGACCATTTTCCTTGGGTAATTCTCAGCAATTCCAATTTCACAGGTTGGAAACACAGCTGGCAGGGATCATGATTGTTCTCACTGCAGTGGCGACCATGAGAACCAGTGTCCTCGATGGTGGGAACCGGCGTTACATGGCATTTCTGAACCATTAGGTGTCACTTCTCTGGGAGCAATTTTAGGTCCCCTGACAGCCCAGAAGACAGGAAACCTGAATGCGAGAAAGTCGTAAACAACGCTCTCGCTATCAGGCATCCACAGTATGTGAGAAAGTGAGATGCTTTCCCACTGTTCTTGCACAGCAACGGCAGCGCGAGAGCTAAAAATGTGCTATCGCGGCCATTAATCACCATGTTTACTTTCGCTCGGCCGTCCACATTTGCCTTGTCATTTTTCGTTCTGCGGTGGATTCCTTCAGCGAGCCGGACCACGAGGGCGCCTGCTGTTAATCAGGAGAGCTTGTCAGTTTTCTGAAGCCCCAGAAATCCAGACACTCCACGCCAGCAGATTACTATGCAAATTGACGCGACGGCTGCCAATTGGATAATGCGGGAGGTTACCTTTGATCCGGGAATCTGCTCAGAATTACGAGGCCAAAAAATATGTGCACGTCGCTCCAGCTCTCATGTGTCTTTCATTTTTCGTTCATTTTTTCATCAGGCTAAATGGAAACATGACTAAGAACGTCGTGCACTGTCCTGGTCCTGAAGAAAACACACTTGAAAGGGAGCCCAATTAGTTATAAGCTTCGATGTTGATTGCACTTACTGTAAAGAGCTGGACTCATTTAGAGTGGGGCGGGGGGGGGGGGCCTTTAGCTAAATAGCTAAAAATCAGAAGAACTTTTTGGGGGAGTAAGGACATATGTACATTCATAACACAGAGACGGCTTTGTGGTCTACAAAGAAAATGTGTCTTACACCAGTAAACCCAAACTTACATTAATAGACAGAGATCCTACCAGAGATGAAGTTAATCCTCCACCAGATCACTCTCAGATCACACAGATAGGAGCCACCAAAACCTTCTCAGATCATACAGAGAGGAACAACTAGAACCACCTCGAATCACACACAGAGGAACCACCAGGACCTTCTCAGATCACACATACAGAGGACATTTTTTTAAGTTATCTGTGCAATTTGTGTTAAGTTAGATGAAGATGTAGATGTTCTCCTCAGTAGTCAGCGAAAGAGAGGGTCTTCTGTCTCCATTTGAAGACAGTAAGGGTCTTAGCTGTTATCATGTTCAGGGGAAGTTCGTTCCACAGCTTAAGTGCAGAAAAGTTTTGATGCAGGTCTCGGACCTTTGAGAAGAGGTGGGTGGAGGCTGTGCATGATGCTCTAAAAGGCGTGGTCTGACCTGGGGTCTGATCAGCTGATTGGTCAGAATGTGACTAGTTTTGGCTCTGCAGGTGAGCATTAGAGTTTTAAATCTAGTGGAGAACCACAGGAACACAGTGAAGGAGTGGAGTGGTGTGTGAGAACTTTGGTGTGTTGAAGACCAGACGTGCTGCTGCCACATTCTGTCCTCCTGGTGTGGTGGAGCAACATCTCACAATAAGAGGATTTCAAATGTATTTACACCTGGAGTCAATGTGTTTATTTTATGTGGTTCTGTAATTCTGTACTCGCTGGGTTTGAAGCCCAAACATCTGCCTGAGGTTACTCCTGTCAAACAGAATCCACTTATCCCAGCAAAGGGTGAGGTCATCCCATTCAAATCTTGATGTTGTTTATTCGGAAAAGAGGAGATCAGCATTAAGAGTCTGTTACGTCGTAGAGTGATGGCGTGAAAACTTATTAATTTGGAGATTACTGAAGTCTGACTTGTTTCTCCTAAACCCCTCCTTTAGGTGAAATAAGGAGCGAAAGCAAAAATCAACTTAAGACAGAAGTTCTTCAGCTGTTCTCATCGGCTTCTTGGTTTACTTCTCTTTAACAACCTTATGGATCAAAACTGTCTGACTTTGGTAGTCAAGACTTGAATTTCAGATGTTGTACTGAGTCATTTATAAGACAACCAAGTTTTTTTTTTTGGATCTTCTGATTTATCTGAAGATCTGATGATCCACAACAAATAAAGATCAGAGCAGTGAGAGAAAAGAAATTTCATATTAAGATCTTAAACTGGGATCGGGCTGAGATTAGAGGAAGCTCTTTCTCAGGAGCTGAATTTAAGAAGTGGGAGTAAAATGGTCAGAATCTCATACTGATGTTAAACTGAGCTCAGTTCTGTTTAGGAGAAACAGTCTGGATAGAGAAGAGTCTTATTCTGAATGTTTCTTTAATTTGGAGTTCTCTTGGCTTTCTGATCATCAGTTCACTCCTTCGAGTGGCCTTTACAGTCCAGGGCCTGAGGTGGAGCTAGCTGGTTGCCTACATCCAGATGGAGCTCATCCTCTGAACGCTCCATGAGCTCTGGCCTCCACTGTCTACATAATGATCCTATGCAGCTGTTTCCATGGTTTCATCCGAAATGGCTCCATTTATATCTCCACCCCATGTTGAGAATGGAAAAAGCTGAGCAAGAAGCTTGTGTGGAGAATTTTCTTGACAATAAAGTAGCAAAAAGGGCAAGTATTTAAAGATAGAAGCGAGAGATTGGTTTAACGCAGAGGCAACAAGTCTATATCTGCATTTAATCTTCTCCTTTATGGTGAGATGTTTGGATAAACATCATCTCCAACATTCTCTAAACTGTGATCAAAAAAACATCAAAACTCTAGAGACACTGTTTTTTCAGTGTGAACCTCTCCTGTAGAAGCTCTCAGCTTCTAGAACACCTGCACACCTCACATCTCACTCCTTCACTCCTGACCACACCCACGCCTCACACCTTCACTCCTGACCACACCCACACCTCACACCTTTAATACTGACTTCACCCACACCTTCACTCCTGACCACACCTCACACCTTCACTCCTGACCACACCCACAACTTCAATCTTAACCACACCTCACACCCTAATTCCTGACCACACCCACATCTTCACTCCTGACCACACCTCATACCTTCACTCCTGACCACACCTCACACCTTCACTCCTGACCACACCCACACTTTCACTACTGACCACACCCACACCTTCACTACTGACCACACACACACCCCTTCACTACTGACCACACCTCATACCTTCACTCCTGACCACACCCACACCTCACACCTTCACTCCTGACCACATCCACACCTTCACTCCTGACCACACACACACCCACACCTTGCATGAATATGTATGAATTTTTAATTCCAGGGAGGTCCAGTCTGATACTCCAGACCTGGTCAGGAGCTTCAAATGTCTCTGTGGCTTCAGAAAAATGAATTAACTGACAGGATCCTGGGTCGTGCAACACTAACGGTGAAAAGTGATTCTAAAGATGCGAGATCTGACACTAAACTGCTGTGTGGATTTATTCATGTTTACAGTGAAATATTGCTGTTAGAGTAGAATGTACACCCAGTTCACTCTGTGCTCAGATTTATCACTCAGATCCTGTTTTCGGTTTGTTTGTTCACTTTATAAACGCTGCTGATATCAGAGTGAACTGGACGAGGGACGAAGGACGAGGGACGAGGGACACACGTTCATTATGACCTTCTGTGATGGTCACTATGTCAAGTCAAGTCAAGTTTATTTCTGTAGCCCATTATCAGACACAAAGGTGCTTTACAGGAATACAATAAAAATATTAAGCATAAAATTAGTAACAAATATAAGACATCGAAGAAAACATAAAAGAAGTAAAAGAATATACAGAAAATCAATAAAAGGAGATTAAAAGTGTGATGGAAGTACAGATATTTAAAGCAGGTGGAGGAGAACAGTGCAGTTTTAGCAGTTTTTTAAAGCTCCAGTCGGTGCAGATCTGATTCTGGTGGGCAGTTGGTTGGACAGCATAGTGGATAAACACCATTTCACCAGGTTTAGTTTCAGATCTTTCCTCCACTAGCTGAGCAGCTCCTGCAGGTCTGAGAGACCCACCAGGATCATAAACATCAAACATATCAGAGATGGATTAAGGGCCCAAACCCCTGAGTGACTGGTACACAGTGAGAAACGCTTTGAAATCAGTTCTGTGCTGAACTGGGATCAGTGTGAGGACCTGAGAACTGGAGTGATTGATCTCTGTTCTTGGGTTTGGTTGGAACTCTGGCAGCAGCGTTTTGAATGATCTGGAGCTCTAATGGACTTTTGGGGAACCCCAGTGAGGAGAGCGCTGCAGGAAACGAAGGCGTGGATCAGTTTCTCTAAGTCTCGTTTGGACTCGAAGTCTCTAACTTTCGCTGTTTTTGAGGAGCCGGAATGCTCCTCAAAAATGCAAAGCTTTCTTACAGCTTTGATCTGATCACCAAACCTGAGGCCTCCATCCATGATCACACCGAGGTTTTTACATGGGTGGACGTCTTCAGTGCTCTAGATTCCAGGTGGTCACTGAGAACTGATCTTCCCTCTTTATTTCCAAACAGGATAATCTCCGTTTTGTCTTTACTTAATTGGAGAAAGTTTTGATACGTCCAGTTATGTACTTTCTTTCAGGATGTAAAAGTGGTTCAGACTGAGGTTGGGAAATCAGACCTGAATCTGACTGAGGAGCACAGCTGAAAGAGCTCAGATCAGAACCAAAAAGACCTGATTCCATGTGATTCGTTCTGTTCACACTGTTATAAAGACCAGATCTGAGTCTCACGTGAGTGGAAAAAAACAGATTCAGGCCACTTTATCCTGCAGTGTGAACACAGATCCCACACACACCTGTTTGGTCAGGTTAACAGTTTATTATCCTAATTCATTTTTAATTTGCTTATTAATTTCATGTTTAATTTCTTCTCTTTTCAACCTATTGGTTTTATATTTTTAAATCATGGTTTTAATTTTTTATTCTCTTATGTCTTTATATTTTTGAATTTGAATTGTCTTCATATTTTGTATTTTCTCAGTTGTAGAGCACTTTAAATGACAAACTTCACACTGAACTTGTCAAAATTTGTCCTGGATTGTACTGTACTGTACTGTATTGTGTTTTTTTTGTATAGTATTGTATTTGCTGGTATTTTGTTGTATTGTACTGTACTGTATTATGTCAAATAAAACCCAGCTGCTAGACCTGAACTTCCCCTCAGAAGACTCTCAGAGTTTGAGTTTAAAGAGAGTACTGAAGAGGATTCCTCACCAAACCTCCTGAATCTCTTTGTCTTTAACGGCAGGAGTTTTGATCCTGACTTAGTGCAGTCAGAATTTCAGCACTGCTGATTCCAGCGGCAGAATTTATTAATAATCAAAAGAAAACTAACAACGAACGAATGAACCGCGCGTCACGTGATCTTGGTCACGCCCCCAGTGTCACATGACCGTGAAGCGGAAGCTGCGGCTAGGCTAATCGTTAGCGGAGCGCTAGGAGTAATAAAAGGTAAGAAATGAAATTTAAAGGGTTTAAAGGGTGTAAATTCGGCCTGTCCGGACGGGTAAGGGCCCGGAGCCCGCGGCGACATGACTGTGGTTCCGAGACACCGTGGTTTAACGGGTTTAAATCTAGAAAAACTAAAAACAGATAAACAGAGCTAACGGCTAACTGTCTTATTTACGGTCAGTTTTACAGAAAACAGTGCAGATAAACCGCAGCGCGCGGCCCAGAGTCCCTCAGCTCGAGCCCCGGATTAATAATCTGATTATTACACAGATCTTCTGGAGGTGGCCTCCTCTACAGACCACCTTAAAACCCTGAAACACTCTAACCCCCCCAGCAGAGTCCACCTTAAAACTCTACCCCCCTAACAGAGTCCACCTTAAAACCCTGAAACACTCTACCACTCTATTTACTTCATGCTGTTTATTTACTTCATACTGTTTATTTACTTCATACTGTTTACTTTCTTCATACTGTTTACTCTCTTCATACTGTTTA
>JBBPCZ010000042.1:27777191-27796193 GCA_037974445.1 Brycinus macrolepidotus
ACACACACACACACATACACACACACACACACACATATATATATATATATATATAGTGTGTGTGTGTGTGTGTGTGTGTGTAAAAGTACACCTTTTTTTTTCTTTCGGAAATGACCCTAAATAAAACATAGTACTCTAAAAATGTATGTATGTTTGAAACTGATACATTTTCAATTATACTTAAATAGACTGTAAAGAAATGTAAACATAAAGAATAAAGAATACTTTAGAGCACATTTTAAAAGAACAATTTAAAAATAAATTATACTTTAATATAATTAAAGTATAGATAAAACATATACAGATGAAGTATAAATAAAATATTTTGAATTCAAGGCCAAAGAGGTTTGACTCCGAGTCAAGGCCGAGTCCAAATGAGAAAAACAGACCTGTTTATAATGTGTTTGTGCTGCTGGAGACAAAGTGTATCTTCTGTTTTGAGATCAATTTCACTGTCGTCTGTAATGACCAGAAAGCAAGGTCAGTGGAACATCACTGCAGGATCAAAGTAGACCACATTTATTACTGTTTCACTTGATTCACTTGTTGATGTCGCGTCTGTGGAATGAGAGTGAGGGTTCTTTGTTTATTTATTTATTTATTTTTTATTCACCGTGACTTTATCAGTGATTTACCATGGTCAGGTGGCCTGGAGAAATATTACTTGCGGAAATGCAAGTTTTTAAAGGCTGCTGGACTCGGTCGAGACAAACCAAGACCGATGGCCGAGACCAGGACAAGTCCGAGTCAGAATACCAGCGGGACCGAGACCACGGAATAAGTATCTAGAGATCGGAGTCCAAGTACTACAGCTTTCCAGCTTGGTGGAATCATGAATAATGATTGTTTGTTGTAAGTAAAGCCCTGCAAATTGTAACAAATCAAAGTCGCGGCTTCTTTGAAACACCTCCAGACACGTTAGTGTTATCAGTCTGCTGTGAGTTAAACCCTTGACCTGTGAAATTTGCACCTAAGTTCAGCAGGTCTGTTTTATTCATACTGCAGGTCAGCAGTGGTGTGAAATTGTGGGTTTTTCTGGCGTGACGGGTCCTGTTCTGGTGCCAACTCGAGGAAAGACACAATACACTCCCAGATAGACGCAACAGGCCGCCCGGTAAAACTGGCTATTTGCACTTTTCCACTTTCTCTGAGGAAGAGTTTTCATGGGAAAGGTCCTTTCGAACAGTTGATGGATTGGCCGAGATGCTTTGGGCCGTGCGAAAATACCACGTTGTCACGTTGTGGACGTTGCGTCATTCTTTAAAATCAGTCGCTGCGCTGAAGGCCTGCTGTTTGTACGACTTAAACATAGAACAGCTTTTGCAAGAAAACAGGCAGATCATGTTGCTCTCGCCCAGCAGGTTGGGATGCAGCATCAGAAGCTTGGACTGTGGGTCAGCTGTCTCTACTTTAAATACCTCTTCCTAACACAAACAGCCAAAGATTAATATTGTTATGATTATTATTCCTATACGTAACACATGAATAATAATGTTCTCATGTTTGCCAAGGGTTTGCCAAGAAGGAAATTTAGAGGAAATCTGCTTCTTAAACTGGTCGTGGTTGTGGCTGAAATTAGGAGTTTCAGAAGAACATGAAGTTTACGCGAAGATGCTGCCCTCACTCTCGTTCCTCTGAGAACACTGACAGAGAGGAGTGGTGGCTGAGAGCTGGACCTTCAGGAACACTTACACTCCTCCACTCTGAACAAGGGGAAATCTTTGAGAGTGTGTGTGTATGGTGGGGTTTATATCAATATACGTAATGGGGGGTTCTGAATCTGTCATGTGATTCAGCATTCAGCTAGTTTAAGGTGCCCCCATTAATGACAGAAGGCCGTAATTATAATATATCTATTGACCTATCATCTGTATATTCTCAATATCCTAATATGCTCAAAAAGCGCCCCCAGAAAAAGAAGTAAACTGAGTAATAGAAAGACAGAGAGCAGGAGATGTGAGTGGAGAGAAACAGAAACACAGAAAAAGAGAGAGAGAGAGAGACAAACAGAGAGATAGGGAGACAGGGTAAGAGAAAGAAAGAGAGAGAGAGTGAGTAACAGAAAGATAAAAAGAGAGTGAGAGAGTAATGGGCAGAGAAAGAGAGAGAAAGACAGAGAGACAGTAATAGAAAGAGAGAAACAGAGAGAGAGAGAAAGAAGGAGAGAGAAATAGAAACTGTGAGAAAGAGAGAAAGACAAGAGAGAGTAATATAAAGAAAGAGAGGAACTGAGAAAGGAAGAGAGAGCAATAGAAAGAGAGAGAGAGACACAGGTGACTCAGATGTTCACACACAGCTTGTATCTCCACTGAAACGCGCTGACCAGCAGAACAGGCCGTACATGACTCTGAGGTCACCGTGTCTGTGGGTTAGAAGGTATAAACCACTCCAGTGTTGGGCTGTGGAGTCTCTGTACACTCTCAGAAACAAAGTTCCCATAAGAAGAACCACTTTCAGTAGAAGTTTCTTCAGAGAAACATTTTTGTAAATGATATCTGATAAATTAGATTTTATGAATCTAAAAATAATGCAAAAGAAGCTTTAAAGTTGTGTAAAACTTCCACATTTGGTCACCAGCGTCCACTGTGATATTCAAAGTGCTGCAGGTTCTCACTCGAACAAAGCAGGAGGACACAGGACCAGATGTCTGAAGGCCTACTGACTATGCTAGTGGAGCTATGTGAGCTCCTTCTGGTTTGGAATGAAAGACTGCAGGCCATTCTTGATTGAGATCAGGTGAAGGTTCTTTAAACCTTCTTCAGACTCACAATTTATTTTTCGAACATGGTTCTTTGGTTACCAACAGTCCATGGCATTGTGCAAAGAACCCTCTGTGGCACCTTTTCTTATGAATGTAAATTGTGTGAGGGTGGGTCAAGACATAGTTCAGGGGAAGGACAGAGACGTATTATATCTTTGGAGGACAGCAGACGTGAACAATGGTTTGTCAAGCCCAATCCCTTTGGAAGGATACATTCTCTGAGCTGTATTTCATATTCTGGATTGAGAAAACTCCCCGTTTCATCATATTTTTTATGAACACACTGGCAACACTCTAGATAATCTAGACCTGAGGGAAAGGAAAAACCAGCAAAAACAAGATGTTCACATCCTGTGAAAGTGAAAAAAATTAGAAGATTGGTCCTTTCTTGAGAGAGCCAGAGGGGTCCCATGGTGGCTTCCAACCTGGATTGTGTGGAGCGAATGAAACGGGATGGAAGAAACTGATGAAGATGATTGGCTGCATACTTTCAGAATGAGAGACGGAGCAAAAAATCAGTATGGAGAAGAACCGATGATGAGTAAGGCTCCCATGGGACAGAAGAGAGATTAGTTAAGGCTCTTTGTTGATACTACAGCAAAAAAACAACCAGCTTGTTTACATCCAGAGTGACTTAAAAGAGATCACATGGAGCGTGGTGAAAACCATCTTCTTGTGTGATGGAGGAACATCTCACTATGACGTCAACGCCCAAGCTCTCCGGCTCTCCGAGCCTCGGTAAAATTAAGGGATTCTTCATCGTTAATTTTGTCTCTAAATGTTCGAGGTGGAATGTTTGGACTTCCCGCCCTCTGAAATCCATTAGATGGTCGCGTTGTTAAGCGGAAAAATCGGATATATCTAGTACACTGTTTCATGCGCCAGTCCTCCTCAGAGCTGGCTTGGGAAAATGGAAATGTTTGCTCTACATTTCTGAGAAAGCAGGGGCTTTGAATGGTATGAATTAAATTCAGAGAGGGGGAAAAAAATGACCCGTTCGACAGGCTTTTAAATGATGAGACTTATTGTGGTTTCATCGTGGTCTCGAGTTCAGGTTTCAGCCTGTGCTTCGGCAAATAGGACCGTACAAGTGGGGAATTTTTCACCAGTGGAAGCGTTGGGTTTTACTTGTCAGATTCTCAACTGCAGCCCTTTTGTTTGGCCACAGACTCACCCAAAACATGTCCCAGGCCTCTCCGACTGGTTCTGCTTTGCCTAGGAGAGCCAACATGTTGTAGAAGGCTTTAAATCAAGTGATCTTCCAGTCATGACCTTTTTTCTTGAACTGTTTTTACCATTTTTTGAGGCAGTATGTAAGGTTTCGGAAGCAGGGAAATGTCCCTGTGAGATATCTCCCCTTTCCCATGCTCTCACCTGAATGTGAAACGCTCCTTCAACCTGTCCTGAAGGGTAGCTTCCCTCGCCAAGAAATGCTTGGGCAGTTGATTAAAGGTAAGCCGTCCTTGAGGAAACGAAGTTCCGACTCTTTCCCATTCCTCTCTGTTTCGATGACACTCACAGAAAGATATGCTGGATCCTATAAACTGTCAACTGTTGATAGCCAGGGTCGGATTTCAGCCGAAATCAAAAGTCTGGTCAGAGCTAGAAAAGCATAAATGTGAAAACAAATCATGTTTGAGTAATGATTTGCACACTGGGTCAACAGTCGTGTTTTCAGCATGAGCCACATCCCTCCCCAATCATTGCCGATTCATTTCACCTTTCCCAAATTGGCTGGGTTCTAAGGGGAGCCCTAAATCACTCAGCCCACGAATGGCCACACGTTCCTGGAGTACCATCTCCAGTGGTCCAGAGAAGTTGACTGACTCTTGGCCTCGGCGGGAAAAACTCTGGTCTGGAGTTCCACCACCAGATGCTGGATAGATAGTCTATTAATGACTTTCATTTCTCAACTGATGCAAACCAGCTGCTCTCACCCCTTCTTCTCAGATGCCGTCAATACTGTGTTTGGACAACGGGCAAAAATGTCGCTAAATGATCCGTTTAATTCTGAGAGGGAGCAGAAAAAAGATCAAGCTGAGACAGTTCGGTTTACACCACACTATAAGCAGTACACGAACATCTTAACCCCTACTATTTCAGTTTGGACACGTTCAAAACAAATATGTCTTCTCTGGGCTATTGTAGAGCACTCCCCATGAGTGGCTTCACTGCAAATAACAGCTAATGAGTCATGCAAGTATTTGACCATGGGACCGTCCATGACAGCTTTATTGCAAGGTGATTTAGGCCTTGCTGAAAACATGAAACAACACCGTATCGCCACAGATTTGCAGAGTACAACTCTAAAGAGCCTGTTGTGTCGAGAGCGCCGCATGTAGTTGCATGTAACTCAGTTGAGGGAGAGTGCACTTGCACCATACCCCTGTTCTACATAAAGACTATTAAGAGCGTCCTCATCTGCGGGTGTGTTTGGCTCTGATTGTGTGCATGTATTGCAGTGTTGAAAAGCAACATCTGACTGGCCGAAAGCTCTGGCTCTGCGCTGTGTACAGCCATTCACAAGCCCCTGATTTATGGGGCCCCTGATGTTCTCCTCCAGATGCCTGCAGGCTCTCGATGGGCTTCTGCAATTGTGCACAAATTTTATTCACTTCACTCACCTTCTGTTTGTAGGTTCAGCTCACAGGCTATGTCCACTTTACTGCGCTCGACTCTGACGGAATAAAACACAGCAAAGTCAGCCCTCATGCTCACTGGTAGGCCCAGCAGGCGAGCAAACAGTGTGGAATTCATTTCCCGCCAAAAGGAATGCAGAGATACCATACGTTCATAAATCAATAACTTGACGTACAGCATAAGTTTTGGGTGGGTAGGGTGGTCCTCCCTCTCTCCCATCACTCAGTATAACTGTCCTCTCTCTCTGGGTGGGCAGGGTGGTCCTGCCTCTCCCCCATCACTCAGTATAACTGTCCTCTCTCTCTCTGGGTGGGTTAGGGTGGTCCTCCCTCTCACCCATCACTCAGTGTGATGCTAGCCAACATGGGTGTTTGCTGATGTGATAGGATTCGCAGTTAGCATTCTCCTCTAAGTGTGTTGAGGTTGTCTATTTGAGAAGATGTAGTAGAGCTTCATGTGTCTCGGAGGAACCAGGTGCTCACCTTCACCCTCCAGGCTTGGAACTTTGTTTGACTGGGGTAGACAGAGCTAACATTAGGGGAACTGGACATGACTAAACTGGGTAAAAAAAATGCAAATCAATATTTGCACATAAAGTTTATATTTTGTCAAACTCAATGACCTTTATCACTAAATTTTTGTTCCTTTATGTGTTGAAATGACAGATTCTGTTAAAAAAATTGCGAGTTCTGTTCAGGGCAAAGTGAGATACGGCTCAGCCTTTTCAGGTCCAACCAGAGCTGAAGTTCATCACGGATGAAGCATGCTGAGATTTGGACCCGTTCACACGAGATCTGGGCCTGTGGCCCAAGAACATTTGCTCGGACGCTGCTGGAGTTGTAAGGTTTGTCACCGGAATGGCCTTACCTTTCATAAAAAACAACATATTGTGGGAAAATAACATGCAGGATTTTATGGACTCAGCTCTATACTTTTACTGCTAAGAAACAATACTGATAAAACTGGCTATCCATCACCTCCAGTATTCGGTGTTATTTGCCAGAAAAGTATCTGTAGGCTGACAACTTATAGTCCTCAAATCAAAATCGATCAGTCCTTCGGTGCAGCTTTCCACCTCCTTACATTCCTTGGAAGAAAACATTTTTGGATTTATAAGGTTCCTGGATGTGTAAGACACTAATAGCCATTCCCGTGAGAGTCACTACAGCTATCAACACACTTAAGCCCATTTTCGCACATGCCCTGCAACCCTGAACCGTTCTAGTCGTCACCCCGGGGAGGTGTATGCAAGAACACAAATGTCCAAAACAGTTGGAATGGCCTTTAAATGGACTGTACCCCCGATCCCTGATACAAAGTGTGTGTGTGAAGGGAGCAGATCATCACCCGGGAAAACCTACAGTGAGTAAGTGGCTGTGTTGATGTTCCTGGGTGACTGGAATGAAACTGGGAGAAGACAAACATCTGAGGGTGAAGAAGAAGCTCGTTTATATGAAGATGTCAACAAGAATGTTTAAGTGGAGAGACGAGGAGATTCGGGAGCAAGGGTGTAGACTTAGGTTTGAATGGTTGGGACATGTCCCTATCAATATCCAGTGACTTCTGAATTGTCCCTAGCAATAATTTTACACAAAAAAATGAAAATAAAACCACTGTTTTCCATTGGTGTTTGGCCTGCAAGTCTTCCTAACCCAGTATCGCTATAGGATTAGCTGTGCCATTTCTTGCTAACAAGTGATTGGCTAATGCTGTTTCTGGCTTTAATAAGTTCCAAAGCTAAGTACAGTATTTGTGTGGATGAAGGTGATAAAGAGTTTATACTAACAATTCTGTGCTGGAAAATAATGGAACATATCACGTTTGGTGTTGATTCAGTAAGAGACTAGTTGCACAGTGTACCGATACTCAAAAAGTACAGCGATACCCCATCCTTGTATTTATGATGTGGATAAAGTTAACAGTACTCTTTATGTTTAGAAGGAAATACAAATTTCTAGATCATTGGTTTGAAAAAGTAACAGTACCTGCCTTGAAGGTTCCAGTCAGGTGACATTCTTCGAGATGTCACCCCCCCCCCCCACGTACTACACCATAGTACATGTACCCCCTGTGCGCTGTACCGCGCCCCCTAGCCTGAACCACACGGAGGATCTCCAGGAGGTGAGAACATTCCGACACGAACACCTTCTGTGCTTCATGAGTGAAAGGGCAACTCCGGACCTGATATTAGTACATATAAGAGAATGACTTATTTCACAAATTTCCCAGAGTTGCCATCAACCACCGTGGTCCTGAAGATGATGGAACACATATGGGAGGCATGGGTATAAGTGTCTTACAGAGTGTGATGGAGGCATTCCCTCCTTTTTTTAACATCCCTATATCTCAGTAATTCTACACCTACATGTAATCCCGACCCTGTCCTTTAACCTCAATAATCAAAAGTTTTGTTCTGCTCTTTAAAGTTTTTCCTAAAAAGGATGAATTTGTGACGAAAAACAGCATGTTTCACTGTGAGGACCAGCAGAATGTCCCCACTTCTACAGATTTACTAGTATTCCTGTCATTATGAGGACCTTCATAAAGAGACAAATACACACACACACACCAAATCCCAAAGGACAGTTTTTTCTCTGGTGGGAAGCTTTAGACAATCATTTTAAACAAACATGCTTGTAACTAAGACTAATACAAAATTAAATATGAATCATATTTAAAATGAGTAAATCTGAACGAAGTACAGAAAACAAAACGGTTTTCCAAAAGCATTTGTGTTCTTCATTTCCTGCTAGACAAACACGTCAGCAGGAGATACGACTTTGGCCTGAGTGTGGATGAGGGACGGTTGGTGAATTCTCCTGGTGATTAAAGTGTGTATCAGAACAGTCTGGAATTGTTGTAAATCTGGTCTGTTATTCAGTCTAAACCAAATCTGGGTTGAATGGACTTTGGAATCTTTAACATACAGAACTATAGACAAGAGAACATGTTTATAATGGGCTGAGATGGAGGGATTCTCTCCTTTTTTAAAATTCCCTCTGTCAGAAATAACAAGTGATCATTGGATGTTTAATGAGGCCTGGCATCGCTGCCACCCACTGAACCCCTGGAAATGCCAACCCAGCTCCACTCCTCATGGACCACTAGGAATTTTCATCTGCCGTAATGACGGAGCAGAAATGTGTGGCGTTCATTCCAATTAGATCATCATGATATTTTTTGACACCATTTCTCCTTCTTTATACTTGACGGTTCCTCACCCTCCAGGCAGAAAAAACATCTTTTGGGATTTTACTGAATTTTTCAGATTTGCAAAGAAGAGATGGACAGAAAACCATCCATTAATAACTTTCAGAACAGCAGAAATACAAGAAATAGGTACTAGGTGGTCACTCCAGTAGTCCTTCAATTACAGTAATTTACAGTAATATTTCTTATTTCTGATTTGCATCTTTACTGAAACAAGTAGAGAAACTGTTTTTTGTACCACATCAGTGTGTGTGTGTGTGAGGAGGAGTTACTTCATTGTGAGGAGTTATAAAAACATCATTTTTACATTTTTGTAGATTCTTACCTCCCTTCAAGAGGAATGGGATGATAAAATAGTCCTAATTGTTCTGAGGATCAAAGGAAAGCAGGCTCTGATCAAGTTTAGTTTGGAGTGACCTGACTTCACCCTTCTTGTGTGGCGCCTGGGCCTTAAAACATCTCAAAGAACGTCACACACAAAAATTTGGACGCTGAACAAACACGCGGCTGGTAGCTTCACCATAGATTAGTGTTTACCCTCAAGGCCCAGGCTGGGTGATCGTGTGCCCAGTGTTTAGGTCTTAAGCTACAGATTCACCTCGTTGTTCCAAATATTGACCATTGTTTTGGTATCGGCCGCATTAGTTTAGTCTGAGCGAACGCGACGGACCGCATTGTTTCCCAGGGATGGTCTCATACCCCTTCAGCTCCCACTTCCAGCTGTCACCCGCAATGCCAGCACAAGCAACGCAAAGCAGAGCTCTCCCAGCTCCACACGGCCCGCGCTGACAAACGCCAGCAACCCGGAGAGCTGCTCAACAACAAGAGCTTTTCTATCTCTCTGCCAAGGGGGAGCAGGTCCAGCTCTGGGGTGAAGCTTTTTCCCCTCTTTCTGTGTTTGCTCTTTTACAGCTTTTCGCTTCTCTTGTTTTATTTGGGGGCCGCTTGTTCAATTATGTTTTCATACACACTTATTCCCATGACTGGACTATTAGTAATCGTCTAAAGCTGCAGCTCGATGCGTGTGTGTTGTGTTTCATTGGTAAAAGGAGAAAAAAAGAAACAGATACTGTACACACTCAGCAGCCACTTTATTGGGAAACCCTATATTTCCGCTGTAAGGTCAGACTGTTGATGGACGCCTCGATCCCATTATTTGTTTCATTTCTGACCACAGAGCTGCCCTTTTGAGTGTTGAACCCTCTCTCAACCTAACAGTGACACCGAAAGTATATGAATACTTCACAGTATACTTGCGTTTACATTTATGACCAGTCATGACTTGTGGTACACTTTAGAGTATTCAGTGTTAATATTAACAGTGCTAATATTAATACATTAATTTTCATACTGAAGGATTGTAGTTATTGATTACATTACAGTGTGCTCTGTGAGTCAGTGTGGTTATTGCATTCTCAATCTGGACACATCAGAAATTTTCCTCTAATAAGATCTGACTCAGATGGAAAAGAAGAAAAGTAATAACTTTTTCTCAATCACACACACACACACACACACACACACACACACACACACACACACACACACAGGTATCCCTGTCTGAGTGAGGGCTTGTGTGTGTAATAGGGTATCTCAGTAGTTCTACACCTATACCTAACCCTGACCCTGACCTTTAACTCAGTAACCGAAAGGTTCTTTCTGTTCATTTAGTTTTCCCTGAAAAAAAGATGAATTTGCGATGAAAATAGGACGTTTCATTGTGAGGACCAGCAGAATGTCCCCACTTCTACAGTATTCCTGTCATTATGAGGACAATTATGGGGTCACAAAGCAATAAATAAACACACACCCTCCAAATCCCACTTTCTCCCCAAAGGGCAGTTTTTTCTCTGTTGAGAAGCTTTAGAGAACATTTTTAAACAAATGTGCTTGCAACTAAGACTAATAAAATATTAAATATGTATTACAATTAAAATGAGTATGTTTGAACGAAGTACAGAAAAGAAAACATTTTTCTAAAAGCATTTGTGTTCTTCATTTCCTGCTAGACAAACACATTAACAGGAGATACGACTTTGGCCTGAGTGTGGATGAGGAATGGTTGGTGAATTCTCCTGGTGATTAAAGTGTGTATCAGAACAGTCTGGAATGTCTCCTTATTATAAATCTGGTTCGTTATTCAGTCTAAACCAAATCTGGGTTGAATGGACTCTGGAACCTTTAACATACAGGACTACAGTTGGGAGAACATGTTCTTAATAATGGGCATATTCATTGTAATAATGGTGTGATGCTAAAATCAGCACAATGACCAGCATATAGAATCTAAAAAGAGATTTAATAGGAAGTGAGCCGTCTTCCACAAATTTTCCAAAATCCCCCCATGATAGAGTGTGCTTGATGTGAAATGGTTTGTTGTAGAGTGGTGGTGAATGGAAACTGACGTCTCCAACACAAGTCGACCCCTAGTGAAGCTCCACGTGTCTCTGAGTGTTTATATGGACACTGATGATGGTAAATTGATGGAGATTCTGAACTAAATCACTTTTCTTTGGGGACTATTTGGCCTCACGACATCCTGCATGTATCACTCCTCCGTGAATGGGTTTAGTTATAGAATCAAAAGCTTCTCCGAACTCTGGTAGTACAACGTCTCAGGCGTCAGGTGGCGCAACCATTACCATTTCATGGAATAACTTTCTTGTAGGAGCTTTTAGAGGCAAGCGTCTGGTTCCATTCACCACATTTGTGAACGGTTCTGACTCAGTCCCTTTTAATGTCTTCAGTTACGGGTGTTTGTATTTCAGTATTAAATGCAGTGGTTCCAGAACGTGAGTCCACTAATAAGCACATGAGACCATAAACGAAGCTCTGCGCTTTTACAGTCCTCCTACACTGAAGTCATTTTAAGGCAATTATGATATTTGTACAACAGCGTGTTCGGCATATTGCACAACTAAAGCATGGGATCATTTTACAAGGACTCTTCGCCTCACATGAGATAGGCCTCACTTGCAGACACGCTCCTAAACCAGGGGCTCGGCGCTGCCAAGGCCTATCAAAGGCTCTGGCCTCCCAGCCAGCAGTTTGATCAGCTGTCTGAGCTCGAGAGTCTGCGTTGGCCTCACGATTGTTTCACAGAGCCCCGTTTTTATGTTGTTTTCCTGGCCGGGGTGCGGAATAAGCGGCCCTGGGAGGTTCTGAGCCCCTGTTTCCTTGAAAAACGTGCACGGTTTGATAGGCTTCTGCCGCTCTGGGACCAAAACTCAACAGTCCCACGGCGAGCTGCCAGCGCTCAAACCCCGAGCGACCGCATGAGCTCTCCACCTAATGTTCATGTTATGACTAGGCCTGCGGCTGGGGAGTGATGCTGAGGAGTTGTCCCACTTATAAACCACTCGCAGCACGTATACAATCAGCCATAACTTTCTCATCAGCTTTGGTGGACGTTTACTGATGATGATTTGAACCGTCTACAACTGAACTGAGGCTCCCCTTTGGTGGTCCCTCTGTAGCCAAAACACATGCACACTCACTGCCTGGGCTATAATGCAATGTGTCACCATCTAATCTGTGTCATCACGCCTCAATAAGGGACTCTGGGTCGAAGCCACTATTCTCTATGGAACACATTTTTTCCCCTGGATCTTCTGAATCGTGAAGTCATTAAGTGCAAATATAGCTACATGCGAGCTTTAAGCCGTGCATTTATCTTAAACACAACCTGTTTCTCATTTCTGCAGATCTTTTTTAATATTTAAAGCCTTAAACAATGGGTAATATACAAGCGTCTCATATCCTTTTTCACAGCGCAACCTAGCCAATATGGTAAAATGATTAAATTTATAATTTAACCAACTATTCAGACACATCTGACTTTTCAATAAAAACCAAAAACCAAAAAATCTGTTAGAACTTTTTTACTGTAAAAAACCTATATATATATATGCATTCAACATTTTGGAAATCTTCAGCTCACACACCCCTTCTACCCCTCTCCACACTCACACACACCCCTTCTACCCCTCTCCACACTCACACACACCCATTATACCCCTCTCCACTCTTCCGCCCATACACTGTTGGCCCAGAGACACAGAACCTCCAAGTACGTTTTTTTGGGTAGGATGATTTTTTAGCAGCGTTGATCTTCTGACATGTTGTTCAGTGCTGAGAGTTAACATTATCTGCTCAAACTGCTCAACTTGATTAAGCTGCATAGTTACAGTAACATGACTGAACAACTGCCTCCTTGTCCTGCTTGGCTGAATGTTGGTGGTCCACATAATTTCTTCCCCGATCGTATGAACATGTATGAAGGTTACCATTTTCATTGCCCCAAGACACTGATCACAAATGTTCAGAAATGCACTCGTTAGTAAATCCTGTGTGTAATAAAGTCTATCATAATTAGAGGCCTTAAACCAGTGATCACCTCTTGGAGATTCATTCTCCTTCTCCAACCTACGTCTAACTTTCTTCCCAGCCCCCTTATTTAACTGTCCAGCCAATCAGGGACTTTGCAGGGAGTTGCAGATCTTGGATTGAACTGGACTCCTCAGGAAGGTAGATTGTCAGGACCAGGGTTGGTGGCCACTGCCTTAAACTGTTTCCTTTAGCTGGGATGATGAATGGTGGTGTTTTTGAGGTGGCAGGGGGTAAAGGGCAGACGCTGTGAAGTAGAGCCCTCCTGTGGATTAGATCAGCCGGTGCAGGAACATGACAGGAGGCACCTGTGGTCAGGTTTATGCTTTTTTTTTCAGCAGTTGACATTAACAGAGATAATCAGCATGCCTTAGTGGGACCATATGTGCATCCAGACTCCATAAACTGCATTTACAAACACACCAGGCTCCTGCTGTCTCAAGATTATCCGACCTGCTTTATTTGGGAGTTTTTCTTTGGAGACCCTAATTTTATGGCTGTAAAATGAAAAAATGTGGCTTATAATAATGGAGAACCCAGACCAATTAAAGGTAATCAAAGGGCACCGCTCGTTCAGCAGTTGGCAGTGGGGTGGCCTTTACGAGGGCTTTAGTAAGGAGCATTTATTCTTTGCCTGTAAACTCTCTCTCTCTCTCTCTCTCTCTCTCTCTCTCTCTACTCCTCAAACTGTCCAGCCCTGAAGCCCAGAGCCTTGGCGTGTCAGGAGGAGGGTCTGACTGGGCCAGACGAAAAGCAGCCACGTCTCTGTCTTGTGTGATAACGGCGTGAGTAAGAATGAAGGCATCGGCCGCATCACCGGCGGCCAAGAGAATTAGATGGTCCGCTGCATAGAGCCAGTCTTATCGGTGCTTTGGCTTTGGCCACGTGGCCCATTCACATCTAAGCAGGGGGTCTTCTTTCCCCATCTCCGCTACACCTCCCACAGCAACCACCGCCCAGTTACAGCCCCAAACACAGCCATCCTCATCCAGCGATCGGGGGGCACTGACTGTGAAAAGTCTTGCTATCAAAGTTTGCTATCAGTTTTTTTTCCAGTCAAACTCCAAATTTATTATTCAGTTATTGGTCTTGTTATTCTGCAACTAGTTGGCATGGAATGAGAGTGAGGAAAGGAAGCCAGGTCCTGTGGGCAGAGTTTAAAAGAATTTGTTTTATGTTATCAGATATTCTGATAAGAACTCCATGAAAGTATGTTTTTATATAAAAGATTTTTTTTCTTCTTTTTAATGTCCCATCTTTTGAGCCAAAGGTGGACCTTCAATGGCCAAGTTGAAACTTTTATTACACACATTTATAGCTTAAGAAATACCCAGTTTTCTCTGTAGTCTTAGTAGATATTGAATAATACGGCCTAGGTTGTAATATACCTGGGATTTGAGTGATGACTGGGTCTCCGGCTTTATTATAAGGCTGTTAGAAATAGATTTAAATGGACCTGATTGTGATTTATTACAGGGGCATCCAATTTTATCTGCGAAGGGGCCAGTGCTGCTGCAGGTTTTCATCCCGAGGAAGCAGGAGAACACTCGATCAGCTGTTTGAAGAGTGAGGCCGCATTAACACACATGTTAAACTTCATTGGAAAGCAGCTTTTCTATGCAATTGTGGCCTCCCAGCAAATAATTTTGGAAATGCACCCCTGAGTTTAATTTTTGACAATGTTTTTGGTGTTTTTTGGGTGATGGGCAAACTACTGCTTCTTGAAAACTTGCATGTGCTTTTTTTGAGTCTGCAGAATAGGCCCTTTCAAGTAGGCTGATGAAAGGGTTTCTGTGTTCTGTGTAATGTGGGGGTGGTTTGGGGTTAATGTATTTCTAACTAATTTTAGCTTCACTTCCTTACTGCATTTTTTCAAACCCTTATGGATGTGGACTCAAATATTAAAACATTAAAAAACCTCAATGGTTCTAAATATTTGTGGCTTGATGATCAATAACCATTCAGGTCTGGAAAAATATTCCATTCTTCAAATCAAGAACAAAAAGCTATAAATTCCTTTCTGATCGGAACAAGTTGGAGTATTTCAGAGATGACAGGGCCAACATGGTAACATAACCCCCCCAAGCATTAGGGTTTTTTATGCTTTTATTTTCTGGCAGCAACCAGATAATAGTGAACCAGAGTAAATAATCTGTATAAAAGTTCGAGTTAGAGCCTAAAGCCTGTTGCATTTGCTTCGCTTCAGCTTTGCAACACTGTATTAGCACAAAGTGCTAACAGCGTTTTTTGTTAGGCATCTGAGGTATCATTGCTCCCAAGTGGTCTGGAATGCTCACATTAGTTATTTCTTGCATTCGCATGTGGACGGGAGGTTTTCGAAAAAATCTGTTGCCGTTGATGAAGATTTTTTTGAAGACTATAAACATTTGAAGAGAACAAATGTTTATGTAAAAAACTGGATTTATTCAGACCAGGTCTGAGACCAAGAGAGGGGGATGAGGAGTGCTCCTGCTTGTTTGGAGTGAAAATCTGCAGCCACGTTGGCCCTTTGTGGAAAAGACGAGAGACTAGACCCATAGAAGAAAACATGATCATTTGTGTTCAGAAACATTATGAAATGCTTGGTGTTCCTAAACTTTTGACAGTCAGTGAACACACCCAGTGCTGATAAGATCATATGTTCCAGTATTGGCCAGCCTGATCAAGCCAAATTTATGCCTCAGCAGAGTGTGTTGATACTGGCTGGCAATCAAATGTAATAAACTGAGAGACTGTGAGTGCATCAGGTGCCATCCTCTTCTGGAGTCAGTATCAGACTTTTTAAAAACAGGTCCAGTTACACAGCAGATGTTTGTAGTATTGTTTGCCACCTGTTGCAATAATAGAGACACTATTACAGCCAGTAAGAAGTGCCAGCGGGTGACACAGAGATGAGTTATGAACTGATATTCACATTAAAAAATGGTTACACCAGGAGTTTAATCATAACGGTGAGAGTGGGGAGGGCTATGAAACTATGAAATCTCAGCCTCTAGAACTTACTGGTTGTTTGTGATATACATTTTAAACTGTTATATATCTGTATGTTTCTGGAACAAAGGTGCAAAATATGGGGGACCTCGGGGGTTACAGGACCCCCTGATTGATACCCGAAATCCTCAACAGCAAAATTTAGGGGGTCTCCTAAAAAATGTTCAAAACTGAGGGATCCAAATAGTTAAAATGTGTGTTAGCTTGAGATCTCGATCGGTCTCCCCCAAAAATATTTGGTTTGGTTTAGTCTGTGCACAGCTCCTCAGACAAGTAGTTTATTTTGTTTCATCCATCCCCATTTGCCCTCACTACCCCTGAGACCCCCCCGAAAAGCCTCAACAACAAAATTTAGGGGGGCCACAAGAAAAATCTCAAAACAGTGAGTGATGCCAAATAGTTGAAATGAACATTTGCTTGAGTTAAAAGTTGTCAACTGGTTTTCGTTCCCCCTCAAAATTTAGTTTAGATTCTTACATCCTCAATAACCCCATCCCTGCTGACAGATATTTTTTTATTATTTTGACTGTTGTCAACCATACTTGGGCCGTGACTGACTTATTACAAATCCATTAGAATGCAAGTAGAGAGAAGTATGCGTATTGAGAAATGGCGCATGTTCTGCCACAAACTTCGCTTCAGCAAGTAAATAACGCTGGGATGAGAAATGGGTTATTTGTTAAACCACACAGCAAGCTGGCACACAGCCTGCACGAACCCGTTAGAGCACACACCCCGGGCTGACTACTAGGAATTGTTCCCGTATTCCGGGTGATGACTTTTTCAAACTAAGGATCCAGTGCCAAGGTAGTCAGCTGTAATCAGTTTGTTCTAAATAATGCAATTATTGGATCAGGACCCCATGAGTGTTGTTTCGGCTCTGCTGAATTAAAGCGGGGTTTTGGTTTTACTGGTTTAGTAATGCAATAGTTTTCCCTTCACTTCCACGTCATAAATGGACAATAAGACTTATGCTTTGATGCCGATATTTCATCTGTCTCCTCTTGATGAAATGTGTAAGTCCTATGACTGTCGACCTGGTGATAAGACATAAGGGAGGATGTGAGGCCTATCAGTACTGTGTCAGAGTGGACTGAGGGTGTTGCATTGTTCAAGCCGTAAGGCATGATTACATGGCAGAAATGGCCTGAGCAAAATACGAGCCATCTGACATGACCCCAGCAATAACACCCCATTAACTGTCCACGCCTGCGGCTCTGACTCACCATAATAAGCTAATCCATGTTATCTGATTGACAAATGCCTCAAATCTGTCATTACTGGCGGAGCCTTGGGAATGCTGTAATGGGTAGCCGGATGAGAGGAAAACACAGGAGTGCAGTAGAAAGTAGTTTAATGGAGCAGACGTCCACATAGCTCACAGAAAGTAGCGTCAGAGTGCAGCGATTCATGCATAATTTGTCACGGCTTGCGTCTTGGAGAGCTGAGAGCGCTTGGCTTGGGCCCTGCCAGTTGAATGAGGTCTCAGGCTGATAAATGAACACAGGTGGCTCATGCTCAATATCTCCAATTTGGCCTCACTGTAGCAGACTGTTCAGTTTCGTATCAGTTTGGCAGAGGAAGCAATTTCCCAAAAAACAGAAAAACAATGCAGCCATTCAAAGGAAAGCTTTTGAAAAAGCTTCGCTTCATATAATCCATGTGGGTTTGCACAGCTCAGTGGGAATGGGGTAAAGACCCACAGTTCTTCGGTGTTTACATCCCAAACGCACATCAGCAGTTAGAGGAAATTTTAAGTCATCCATAAATGCATCCATTTCCAGAAATGACATTAAACACTGGAATTCTGTGACTGTTACAGTTGGACATCCTATTCCGGCCCAAATTTCCAAAAATCAAGAAAATGATGCTTAAATATCACATACATGTCAAAATTTGCCAATAAAAAAAATTAGAGATAAAAAAACATCCTAACCTGGCTTATGTGGGACAGACACTTAGTCAAGTAAAGTGTATTTATATAGCCCATTATCAATACTCAAAGGTCATTTAGTATGCTTTACAGGAACAAATTAAAAATAATAAATCACTAAGCTTAAAAAGAGTAGAAAGTAAAAAAATTAATAAAAGAATAAAAGAAGATTAAAAGTGTGATGGAAGTGCAGATATTTAAAAGAAGGCAGAGGAGAATAATGCAGTTTTTAGCAGCATTTAAAATCTATAGAAGGTGCAGATCTGATATTGATGGACGCAAGTGTTGGCTCTATCACCAGGAGGTTGCGAGTTTGAACCCCGATGGTGTTGCAGTCATTCATGACCAGGACTCCAACAGAGCATAATTGCCTCTCTCTCTCTCTCTCTCTCTCCAGTGGGATAGGGTGGTCCTCCCTCACCCCCATCACTTAGCATCGCTGCTCTGAGTGACCATGGTGCTCAGAGTGGATGTCCAAGAAAAAGGTCCAGTCAAGAACCTGTGTCCAGCTGGACGGCCCCACAGATTCTATTCTGTCACAGAAGAATCACCATCTTCACCTAAAAATCGATCCATCTGCATCTCCTGGACATGTGTTTAGGAATGACGTCAGAATGGGTGTTGTGGCTTAAATTAGATTATACCTCAGCTGATCCCCCTTCTGTCGTCCACTGGCTTCCCTTCTTCTTCTGTGACCCCACAGATTAAAGGAGCAGGCCTTGAATGATCCTCAGTTACGGAGGATATTCCTAACAGGGAAGACAGTTTGGAGGAATGTAGCCTGAATTCGTGAAGCTCTCTGTATTTGGAATGAAATTGCTGGGAAGACGTGGGCATGTGAGACAAAGGCTTTGGAACGGGAAACCAAATGGAATGGCAACATGACACGTTTCATACATTGTTTGATCGATTAATTAATTTAATTAATTTAGGATGTAATAATACACATGCACACAGGGTCGATGCAATTTTTGATTCTGAAGCCAAGATTGTATAAACATATTTATATACAGTACTGTGCAAAAGTCTTAGGCACCTGAGAAAATTATACTTAAAAGCTGTTTGCTACTGGGCAGTAGTG